>JAZHYW010015014.1:0-196780 GCA_037355805.1 Ixodes ricinus | reverse complement strand
ACTCCCTGTGACGCCGGGTTAGGGCGCGGCTCTTGAGGAGGAGAGGCAGGCACACGGGGGGGGTGGGCACGGGACCGGGTGGGGGTCACGTGACCTCGGGGGGGGGGGGGGGGGGTCACGTGGCCTGGGGGGTCTGCGTGACCTCAGCGAGGGAGGGGGGCGGAGAAATGTTCCCCGCTAAATTTAGCGGGGAAAATTTTCCGCTAGACTTGGCGGAGAAAATTTTCCGCCGATTGAAGCGGGGAAATTTTCCACACACTAGTTTAGTGGGGAAGGTTATCCGCTGGATTCAGCGGGGAAAATTACTCCGCTAGATTCAGCGGGACAGTTTTCCGCTAAGTCTAGCGGGGAAAATTACTCCGCTGGGATTTAGCGGGGAAATTGGACCCATCGTGCACCGCGCGGTTACGCCGACGGCGACGCCGCCAAGCCGAAACGGGCGCCCCAGAGCTGCGCTCTAAAGGTGAGAGACCTTTACGACTCCCTGTAATGCCGAATTAGGGCGCCCAGCTCTTGAAAAGGGAGGAGGAGGGGAGGGTGCGGAGCGCACGGTATGCCCCTCCCTCCTCGTCGCACCCTCTCCTCCCTCTCGTGCTCCTCGCCTCCTCCATCGCTTGCTCCTCCCCATCCTCACCCTCCCCACCCTCCTCGCCCTCGCGCCTCCCCTCCTCCACTCCCCGCGCGACCGCATCATGGAGAACACCGTGACTGCAACGCGCCGCGTCGCCACGGTGCATTACGGGACGTTTCCCGCCAATGCGCCGCTCGGTTAGACCGACGCCGACGCCGCTCAAGCCGGAAACGGGCGCCTAAGAGCTGCGCTCTAAAAGAGGCAATCCCATACTTTGTTTTGCTTTCCTTCAACCGTCTTTGTGTTCCAAAGCAGACAATGTTAAACCAACGTCAACTTCTTCTATTACTGGATAATCTTACGTGCAGTAGGTCAGGAACATAACAGAACTTCAAGCAGGTGGCAGGGGAGCCCCATATTTTCGAAAGGGATCTCTCGGCCATCCCAGCCAATCCTGCACTTTGAACGGATCACATGATTACGCAACCCGCGCGTCGCTGTGCCTGTCACGTGACACTCAAGCGGCATTTGAGTGGCTCCGATGGCTGGTAGGGTCCGCTGCGGTTTATCGTGAGGTGAAAGCGCATAAGCAGAAACTAATCAACTTCAGTGACTTTTTGTTTCTTCGCTCCAAGAATAAGTAAATGTTTTCAGAAGCGAGCCTATGGAAGATTCACAATGGCAGCGAACGTTTGCCTTTTTCGCTTCCTGTCCATCCGGTGTCTGAATCGGGACCAACCATGGCAAAGGACGGAGTGATTGCAGTGTTTGTACGGCACGCAATCCTCGAAAAAAAAGTGGTTTAATTTTTTACTTTCTTTAAATGCTTCAGCGTAAACGCGCAAAATTCGAGAAACGTCCAGTGCAAATTTTCGATATTATAAGCAATAACAACTCACAATGCAATGAGTCAGCGTTATGCGGTTTTGGCGCCCAGTGACCTAAACATATAGAGTCTTATTTGATAAGACAAGCTTTGTGCCATCATTTTCACAATACATTGAAAAGGACTGCCTTGGATTACATTGTACGACAAAGAAAATCGATGATCTCGAAGAACATGTAACAAAATTATTACCCAACACAACTTCAAAGCGAAGAAACGAGACTAAAAACAAAAATCACAACGAAAATTGTGTAGTGGACTAAGAAACGCGCAAATTGGGCTGAAGATCGTATTAATCGGTGGTTAACACAATGAACTAACGGAATCCTTCAATATGGGTCGATAATCAATTATTTTCAGAAAAACATCTTATATCGATTACAACTGATGAGGTAATCTTGAATTGCAATGGGAGGTATCTAGCAACCTCAACAGTATGGGAGTTGCTGAAAATATAAAACAAGCTATATTTTGCCAAAAATTTTCATTAGCCGGTACGGGAAAGCGCCCTTACTGTTCGTTCAACATGGCATAGTTTTTACCGTGAAACTGCAAAACGCGATTGTGTATTTCTCTTGACGGAATGAAGGGATAGTGGAGTTACTGTCGACTTCATCAACGAGCCAGGAACACGTTAGTTCGTAAAATAGTGGCCAGAATATTAGTAGGCCACTACAGCTCGTCCTTTATTTGGTGATGTCTCTGCAGGCATTCAAAGTAACCAATATACAAAATGTCACAAAAAAAAAAAAAATTACAAAATTTTTTTACCAAAAAAAAAATAATTAGGCATCGCCGAACGCTCATTTTCCGCTCAAAGGTAGCGCTAGAGGTCACAACCAGATGCCAAAGTCTTCAGCCCGAATCCGATACCTTATTCAAAAAGTTAGAAGTGATTTTATGAAAAGTTCAATGGAAAAATGGCGGCCGACGGAGTTTTCGAATACATGGGGCTCTATGGCACCAGAAAGCGAAAACAGGCAAAAATGGGCTCCATTTTCCCAATGAACATTTTCAGGAAATCATTTATAACTTTTGGAGTAAGGTGTCGGATCGGGCTGATATTTTGGCATCTGGTGTGATCTCTATAGCGCTACCTTTGGGCAAAGAATGAGCGTTCGGCAATGCCTAATTCATTTTTGCGGTAAAAAAAAAAAAAGAAAACTCAGTAAATATATATATATTTTTTTTTTTTCGTGACACCCTGTATTTCTTTAAATCATAAAGCGAAACAGACGGGACGGAAGAAAGGAGACAAATCAATCGCCGAACTTACAATACAGTTAATTGATTGATATCCTTATTTAGAGATGTCTCGATAGCCTAAATATTAAAAAGAGAGAGTGGACGAAAACAAAATTCTATTCGGTGGTGGACGCCGGTGGCGCAAGAAAAGAGCGTCCTTGGCGCGGGCAGCGTTCTGGGGTGACATCCACTCTTCCAGACTGTGAACGTCGGGGGTGACACGCATGGGCGCGGACATTTTGACACACTACCACAGTAGCTGGTGGATCATCGGCCTGGCGCCTGTGCTGCACGTGGAGCAGGACACCGGTGGTGTGGGTGACGAGGAGGCCCGATTCCCTTCGTCGTTAGCGCGGCCTTAGTCTAGCGGTCGGTCTTTCTTGGGGGTGTGGTTCCTTGATTTGGCGAGGATGTCCTCGATATAGGCGGCTCCGGCACGAGCCTCGTGAATGAGGACCGGCGCACCTCGGGAAGCCCTGGAGGTAGGGGCGTAGGATTAACGGGGGTGTGCCAATAGATTTATATAATTTGTTCGAGTCTTAGGTGTTTTATTACAGCGACTGAAACGAAGCAGTATGTTTTTATGATCCATGTATTTAAATATTCAAAATGGCGTTTGCTGGAAATGTCGTGGAAAATCTTTAAAATAATGATAGCGTTTATACTTATACAGTTAGTACATTTTGCGGCATATCACGAAAAATACAACTTCGTGTTTTAAGCGCTAAATTTCAAAGTGACAGATTTATTTGGTGGAAATCGAAGGATCGTCAAAAAGGTATATCGCCATGTTTCAGGAGGCAAGAAAACCGGGGAGGCAGTGGTTCGAACAGGATAGCGCAGCTGTCATTCCTAGCGTGAACAATTCTAGAGGGCAGGTGTCATCTTCTTGAATTGCGGATGCTATAAATGACGCGGCGCTATTTGATTTCGAAGCACTATTTGCACAGCCCTTAACAATGCACGTTCAAATAATTTCATGCGAGTGCCGGCATATATTAGGTTATTGAATGCGGTTATATGCAACTGGTTCCTCTAAATTTCCGCCGAGAAATGTGCTCACCTTCGTTTTTGTGATTGGGTTACAATTCAGTGTATGTAAAACGTGCGTAAACCGAATCCTCTTGTTTTTGCTCCAGACGATGTGCCCTCCGGGAAGCCATTGGTCCGAATGCGGCATCCGCTGCAACGCCACCTGCGGCCCGTTCCTGCACCAGCTGCAGTCCGAAGGCTTCTGCGCGTCCGAAGAGAGCGGCTGCGTGCCGAGCTGCGTGTCCAGCGACTGCCAGCCGGACGAGTTCCACTTCGACAAAGACACCTGCGTACCCGTGCAGCACTGCCCCTGCCTGCTGCCCGAACGAGAAACCCCCTCGCGGTGGGTTGGGAAACTTCACGAGGGCGCTCGATGTCCGGCCTTCGCAATCAGATTCCGCCTATACGGAGAGCAACTGAGGGAGAGGAGGAGCGTGTCGCGGACACCAGAGCGCCGAGCTCTGTTTGAATGATTATAGGGGGCAGACGAAAAGCTAAGCTCACTGAAGGGGCGAGAACGGCTGGGAAAAGCTTCAGTCGTCCCGCCTCGAAGGCGAGCTTCCTGCCTTCGACGACGCTTCGGCGTCTCGCGTACCTCGAGCGCGCGCACGGCCAAAGCACGGTGGAAGGCACGGGGCGCGTGCTGGAGGCCGGGCGTTCGAAAGTGCCCGGCCTCTGCCGTTCTCATTCTGTCAGTGACTATAGCTGTCTTTGTTTCTACTCACTGTTTGAATAGGGAGTAGAGACAGAGGCAGCTATTTTTGCATGTACCTACTAATCGTTTCAATCAGAGCTCTGTACTTGACGCCCCCGCGCGCTTTCATCTCCTCCTCCCCCTTCCCTGCCTCAGTTTCGTCAAGTCACTGGCATATACCTCATAATGTATAAACTAATACATCCGCGACGCTAACATTGTAAGCGTAAGAATGGCATACCTTTGAACTAGCAAGACTAGGAAGTTTTAGAATAGCGTACGTAAAAGCTTTGCGTGCGCAAAAGAAAATTGCGTCGTCACCACTGCGCGTGCGCAGAGCCCAAACTGCGTTTTGAATTGAAGCATGGCGACATGTACTATTTCTTTGCGACGTACTCGAACAGCTCTTGCTTCGTCGTTTCAGCTAGTTCGAACGTAGCTGACGCTACAGTAATGATCAAGCAGTTAAGCGCAAGTCACTGCTTTTGTTTACGTTCAGGATGATGAACGCTACGAAAACATGACGAACGTCACCATTTGCGGATTTGATACTGTTCTGATTTGTCCCACTCCTTCGTGGGCTGCGTCTGGACTTCGACGAAGTATAGTATATAAATGCCAACGCGAAGGTAATTCAACATAACGCCGAACATTACGTCTTTTCGCATGTTTTCCGCAATGCTTTCAATCTGACGCCCATCGATCCGCCGGTCGGATGGCACGGATGCTTAAGAAGATGGCGACTCGCCCTAATTAATTCTTCCCGAGCTTATGTTAGCGCAAGAAATCTGAAGTAGATAAAGAGCACTTTTCGAGCACCGTTAGTTTATTTTGTTTTTATCTGAAACTGCCACATTTCATAACCAACAAAAGTAATGAGGTAAAAGTGCAAGGGTGAGCTGCTGGAGTTTCAACGTGGTTTAAAGCTACTGGAATCTGAGTTTAGAATATTATGTTAAGAAGTATTAAAAAATAAAGCGTAGGTAAGATTATGAACCTCGGCAAGTTTACCGTAGGTTTATATAGAGTGCAAAGGCCACTTTGCAAACTGGCGGCACGGGAATATAGGCACATAGAAGAATATGCCGTCCCGCGTAAAATTATTCATCACATTGCACGTTAATGGTAGCGCTCTAATGCGTTCTTCTCCAGTTCTTTGTTTGTCTTCTTGGTCTATGGGTTTTTAAGACAAGTTTATTAAACTACCGTCTTTACCACTCTGAGCTTATTCCTTCTTTTTAGACTTTAAGCTAAAATACTGGTGAAACGGTCTTCTGAAGGTTCTTATTGATCCTTTCTTGTCCCGGTTTCTGCAGCCCGGAGAGGTATTCGAAAAGGAGTGCGAGAAGTGCCAGTGCGCGCACAACGAAGTGAGCTGCCTGCACCTGGAAGGCTGCGGCACCGAAGCACCGCAAGAGACCACAAGTAAGTTTTAATACAGTATATTGCTACAAAACAATATGAACGCTATAAAAGGAAGTTTTCGCGGTTTCTTGAGATCCCCAAGCAAAACCCATTTTCAGACTGCCTATGCTTTGCCCTTTCAGGCCTGCTATTTATTATCTCTAAATTCAAAATAGCCATTTAGAGAAAATCGCAAATGAAGATGAGTAATGCCAAAACCACCATTTAAATGTTCCCGCGCTCTCTAGTGGGGTGACGTCACACGTTCCATAACTTGCAGTCGAACCAGCAGTCTAGAAATACGCAATATCTAAGCGTGTTTTTTATTTTTATTTTTTGCTGGCGTGAGTTTAGCTTAGTATTTATTTCACATCGATAAACCTTCCTGTAACCCGTCGGGAACAAGCTATACTTCTCCCATACTGCCCTATATTAGAACATATGGATGGATAGATGGATGTTGACTGGCTATACCCTTTGTAACGGGCGGTAGCTTGCGCCACCTAGCCTAAGTGTAAAAAGACAAACATGATTCCTCCCGCCCTTCTAAGACCGATTCTTTCCCCTAACTATCACCAGGCAGCGTAGGATATCACCAGGATGACCTTCGAGGGATCGGGCAAAAAAACTAAAATATCCCCAACCCTCTCTCCCTCCCCCCCTCCCCGGCTAGGGAGTGTCGCCAATTTTTCTCTGGTCAAACCTTGTGGCGTTACCCCAGCACCGGACTCACTGGGAGACAGGGTTGAGACTTTGGGCCGGAGCCACGCGGGAGATTGTCCCAATTATTCCTCTGTCCCGCCTGTCCCCAGCTGTGCTAGTTAGATGTCCATCATTTAATTTTCCCTAGATAATTTCCACCAATCTTCTAATCGCCTCTTTGTCACTGTAATCCTTTTCTCTTCCGTCCTTCCATTGTCGCCAGTAAAACCCAGGGCTCCGGCCGAATCCGTTACCCCTTCAGGGAGGACAGGGCGAAGCCCCGTGCACTTCAAAACCAAGTGCTCTAGTGTCTCGCTATCATTATGGCAGGCAGGCACATAATGTGTCTGTCTCCTGAAATTTAGCCCTACACGTCCTCATCCTCAAAACTCCCGTTCTCGCCTCGAACAGTAAAGAACTTCCCAGTGAATTGTTAAACACATTTTTCCTTTCTCTATGTCCTGCTTTCGTGACTTGAGGGCACATGACGTCAGGTTTACAGTGTTGCCAGTAAAGCCTCTCAGCCGCTCAGACCAAAAACAAAGCTTAAATAACTTCGCGAAAAACAAATTGTGGCTTTCATTTCGGGTGAAATGTTTCGCGGTGACTATCAATGGATTGAACCAATTGTAAGGCAAATCAGTGACGGTCAAAAGTCCTACGGTGCTCCCCTTCAAGAAAGCAGCGAGAGGAAGATTCAACAACGGCTCAGAAAGACGTTGTGGTGTTCTTCGTATTTTCCTAAGGTTCGTTTTTTTTTTCGGTTTACGGCGTAGCGGGATACGATGCCACAACACCAAATGTTTTCTTACTCGTTATTTAAATCAGTTAAGATGTAACTACGTGAAGCTGTGTCTCAGTGGTCACATTCTTGTTTCTTCTTTGCGACATCTTACTCCGTACAGCTTACACGCCTGAACCCGAGGGCGGATGCTGGACTCCGTGGTTCAGCAGCGACACCCCAGAAGGGCCCGGAGACTTCGAGGACCTGCGACCTCTGCAGGCGCACGGGAAAGTCTGTTCCCAGCCAGCGGCCATCAACTGCAGGACTGTCGCCGGTACGCGACATCATTCACTCTAAATGAACTTTTTCCGCGAGCTTGTTTTCCTGCAGAAAGCGGAGACAGTCGGCCACGACGAACAATAGAACCATCCTGGCCAAAGACGAACTTGCAGGACACGATTCGAGCAAACAATACAACGTTCGCAGGGACAACGAGCCTGGCGTGTCACCTGCTCTTGTCCCAGTGGATATCGCCTATTTCAGATCTAATCGTAATCCGAGCTTTGTCATTTGCTGGCATCAATCTATTGTTTGCCGTGATTGGGAGTCTATGCAGGAAAGTGCTGTCTGTGCAAGAAAACTGAACTCACAGGTATTGTTTTTTTAAGTGTTCACGAGTTTTGTTTGACAGTCTCTTTCATTTTCAAATTTGATCATCGCATTTCCAACCCGTGGTTTCAGCGTAGAAAAAGGAACGAAATCCTAAACGCGCCGCAATGGGAGTCGAACCATCGATCACATGAATTTTCGCTCGACGTTCTATTCGACCGCGCTAACTTGCGGGTAGACGCAAAGTTAGCTGACTTTGTCTCTTCGACGGTAGTGCTCTACTAATGTGTCCGCGTTCATCGCCGTAACGGTGCTGGACGTCGCGGCGTTACGGCGTTCGCGTTACGACGTTCGCGTTGAAACAGTTCATGGAACAAAACAAAACAAAAATCCAGGAAACGCCCACCATCACATAACAAAGGGCAGAGTTTGTAATCAGAATAATACTCTATAACCAAATAACAATTACAAAAAAATATTGCAATGCTTACCATATGCCGCGAACAATGCCGCCGAAACATATTCAGTATATACCGACTTTAAACTGTAGGTTAAGACAAATCAAGCATTTCTTTTTGGAAGTCACAGAATACACTTTTTAGTCTGTATATTGCCTTCGTGCAATTAGCACTGAAGTGAATCTAAGCTTTTCTTTTATGATTCTAGAATTGTTGTAACCAATAATCAGCTCTGGCGTGGGTAGGGAATGATATGTGCCTTCCTATGCCTATATTAAAATTGATTCTAAAATAAACAGGCCAGCGCTTGTAAAATTACTTGAAATGTTTCATTATTTTCATTGAAGACAATATTTCTAGATACAGATAATCTCGTTTTCTTTATTTGTGTATTCCTAATAAATATTTTCCTTGTGACGCACGTAAGAAGCGTGTATATAAAACCTGCGATAAGCACACTCTTCAATAGGTCTTGTGGCTCTTGCCATTTAATTGGAGCTTGTAACTAGTTAAATGCTTAAGAAGGTAGTGCAACAAGAACGAGTTTATATTAAACAAAATACTTAACCGATATTCTTCGCTTACGGCGCAACTGTTATGAAAGTAGCAGAACGATTCATCTCATCGGTATTTTTCTTTGTCACTTTCAACGTAGGTCACACGGATTGGACCCAGTCCGGCCAAAAAGTGACCTGCTCCGTAGATCGCGGTCTCCAGTGTTGGAACAGCGGAAATTCTCCCCGAGCAATGCCAGGACTACGAAGTTCGCTTCTACTGCCCCTGCGGTATGTATAGCCCGGTATCTCTCGGTTGCCGTGAGATGATTTGCAGATACCACGGACGAGATCCGCCATGACGAATCTGTAGGTTCCAGCTGGATATCCGCAGTCTTGTAAGCGTTTCTCGGAAAAAAGTAGTCGATTACAAGTGAAATGACTCCCGGGTAAAAGTATTTAATAAGATTAGCCGATTGCTTGAAACAAAAATTAATTGACCGTTGCTTAAAAAAGAAAAAGAAAAAAATTATAATTTTTCCGAATATTTCAGATTTATTAAAACGACATATTTTTTCTCGGGTTTGAAAACGGATCTTTTTTTACTGTTTAATTTTTAATTAGAATCACCGAACTACTTATTGCCTCAATCCACCAATTTCGGTAGAATACCCTCCTGTCGAAGATTTGATCTAAGAAATTCCTTAGAAAGGAAAGTAAAAAAAAAAAGAAAAGAAAAGGCGCCGTTAGAAAGGGAAGTAAAATATAGTAACGGCTACGAGTAATTTATTACCTCCAAAAAGTAATCATTCATCTCGCGATTACTTGTCAATCAATGTAGCAAAATGATTACAAACTTACCCCCAAAAGTTATCCAATACAAGTAATATGGTTAATCGTAATGAGTGCAGTACAAGTCTGGATACCCGAGGTGGAGGTGAAATTAAACGAAGCAGGCATTCAACTGCAAAGTTTAAAACCAAAAATCAAAAAGACTCGAAAAAAAAAAACACGATGTACAGCCGTCACAGATTGGAAATAAGAAAGAAACTTCCTGGGTCTAACGCTGAATCTTACATATATTTCAGCCTTTGGGCTTAAATAACGAAACTTTTCCCCTCCTCCTTAGTTCATAATTAGGCTATTGCGTTAAAAGTCAGCCTCACTGTGTTCCATGAGGACTGAAAGTGTTCTAAAAAGCGTCTTTGGCGCACCGCAACGCAAGGAAGGGCACGCCAATCAACGGGTGGCGTAGAGAACGCGCGCGATGACGAGACAGCCAAGCGCGCGCCGTCACTCATCGAGGTCGAGAGGAAACGAAAGCAAGTAGACCCCATCTGGGGCGTAAACTAGAGACCAACTCAACTCACTGACGTCACGCCAGTGCGGTGGCGCTGCTGTCGGTACTACGCATGCGCAAACGCTTCACTCCTCCCGAATTCGGTTTCTGCGCAGGCGCAGTGCCTCGCACCTTGTGTGGGCAAAGCGGGCTTCTTTCAAAACACTGCGTTGGTATATAACTCAGGAGGTTCGCAAAGAGCAGACGAATTTGCACGCCGTACAGTCCTTGACAGTTTGAGAAACGCTGGATGGGGCGTGTACGGATCACGCTATTATGATCGCACCAGAGCCGAGGGATTGCGGCATCGACCGGTACCACCCAGAAGACAAGGCCTGCCAATTACGTCATCGGCAGTGGCTCCCCGAGATGGCGAACGCGCCAAAGCTCGACGAGAGCTGCCGCAAAGCGGGCAGACGTACGCGTCCGTCTCGGAGACGCTGAGTGCTAGCGTCACTCTCATTGTGAGACAATTTCCAGCGGAGAGTGTTGGTTCATCGAGGGTTTGCACCTGTTTGTTTGTTGAGGGCACATATCACGCGCTTTGGAGTTGACTTTACGTGGAATAGTCCTGGTTTCGTCTTTTGTACTGACTCGCCCAAATGCAAATATCATTGCAGTTCCCTGTCTTAGAGGTGGTATTGTATCAACCATTAAGAATGCCGAAGAAGGAATCAAAAAGCAGGAAGTGTGGACATTACGAGTGTGCACATTACAACCTGCGCTTCTTAAACATTGGCGCATAAAAACTCGCATAAAGACACACTGTCGATTTATTTAAAATTCGCCAACTACACTACGAGCGCAATTTAGAGTAAATTGAGCAGGGAAATATTGGCTGAAAAGCCACGAAGAATTGAGGACATAAACCAAGAAAGGAAAAAACGCAACATCGTCTGAAAACACAGATGCCTGTGTTTTGCTGCGGGTTCTTCAGCTGTTTTTCGAGACGGTCCCCTTTTTGTCCCCTTTTTTGTGTCCCCATCGTCTCCAGTGTTTTTCAGTACGCACGCTGTAGTGTAATAATGAAATCATGACTACCCATACACAAAATGACTTTATTCTTACAGTGTTGGTACTTCCAAATAGGTGTAAGACTCCACAAAAAGGGAATAAAAAATCAAGTCGGATGCAGTCACCGAGGCGATGTAATGAAAGTCACTCGCAATCATAAACGTGCCAGTATATAGGATTCATTTCGGGTTCTTACACAGAAGAAACCACGACCCCTGTTCCGTGGACCCCGGTTCCCGAGCCCCATTGCGAGCACGGCTGGACTTCTTGGCTCAACGGACACAGCCTGGACGCCCTAGGAGACCTAGAGACGCTTCAGTCGGCGAGGGACGCCGGTCTCCTTCAGTGCCCCTCGGTGACCGCCATGGAGTGCAGAGAGGCCGACAGCCAGGTGCGATCAGAGCTTACGGACTAAGGCTGATTCCCAAATTTATGACTGCCTACAACAGCGTGCTTTAAAACCTCTTAAAATCTTTAACGACGAGAGAACACACTGGCGCCATCTATCGGACAGCCGTAGAGCGTTTTTAGTTTCCGCCTATTTTCTATTTGTTTTCTCGGCATATGATATACGTACTTTTGGCATAAGGCCTATCGGGGTTAACTTGTTGTTTTGTATTAGATACATAACACAAGGGCTCGGTTCTACGGAAATAATTTATGCCCTTGGCATTAAAAGACAAATCCGATATTACACGTGGCAAAAATTTGACACTTTTTTAGTTTTTTTATTTTGTTTTATCTAAGTTTAATATTTCACACTCATTTACGGTAGTTTATGAACACTTGAACAAATAGCGAAAAGAAAGCTTGTTACTCCCACGCTGATGATCGTTGGAAACATTTTTTTTGTGGCGACCATTATCCAGCAGAACGCTAATTCACGAAGGGCCCAACGTAGTCCGTACGTACATTTGAACTGCAATGTCTCGTGCGTTGCTTGCTTGCGGGGGCCGTGCAACGATATGGAGTGCGAGTGTTTCTCTTTTTACACAAGCTTACTGGCACAAGTGGGACCCAAGTATTGTCGCACGCAACGCCACTGACCAAAACCGCTTCTTTGTCCCCGCGTAAAATCGAGAGTAAAAGCGGACGTTTTCTTTCACTCTCTCTTTCGCAAAAATTGATGACGAAGTAGTCGGGATCGCATTGTTGGCGTTGAAAACGACGCATTCCTCAGGATATCGACATCAAGCTTCGTCATCCCAGCTTTGGCGATATATAAATGTTGCTCATACAGTGGACGTGAGCACTGCCTGAGCATTCGATTTAGGCTTCGTGACAATCAATATTTCGACATAGATTCGGGTAGTGGCTCCTGCCCAATCTCAGCGATGACGGGAATGGCCGAACCTTAACAATCTCTGGAACTGACCGCATGCACTGTGCTTTGCCAACCCCAGCCCGTGGCTAGATGAACATTGGCGACATAGAGACTAACAAAATTACGGTCAGCATATAGACCTTTTCCGTGTAGTCGACGCCATCTTTAATTGCGGAACTTCGGACATGGGAGAAAACATCGTTTGCCCATTGCCACGCAACTGGGAAGTGTTCACTCTTTTTATCACGGTTGCCAATCTTTCGAATTTTGCGTCTTTTATATTTTTGTTAACGTATTCCAGGTTGTAATGACTATATATATTTCTTCGTCGCCCGTACGGGACGTGTGAATGGCGTGGCTGGACACGAAAGTAAACAAGAGAAAGTCTATGAATGCGGTTGATGGGGTGAATGATGCTCGTTTTTCTCGTATTTCTTGCGCGACTACCATTGCGTGAAGGAAAAAAAACGATATCTAACGCGTGTTTCGCAGCTGATGAATATCAAGACATAATTGGAAGCGGTACTTATTGTGCGTACAAGAGATTGTTGCATGGTTCCTTTATATTCTGCTTTGATTTCTCTAGGTTTCATGGGACCAGAGCGGTCTGGTCGGAGTGCAGTGCGACCTCACGACGGGCCTGGTATGCCGCAACAAGGGCCAACCCAAGGGGCGGAGCTGCGCCGACTTCGAGGTGCGTTTCTTCTGCGACTGCGGGGGCGAGACCCCGCCCCCTCCACCAACGTTGCCACCCGCGACCCCGACGCCCGCCATTCTTGTCGAAACGACACCTCCGGCCTGCTCCTTCTGGTCCGACTGGGTGGACGAGAACCATCCGGGACTCGAGGGCCAAGATGGCGAACGGGAGCCCGGTCTGAACCTTCGGCCCGAGCTGGGAGACTTTTGCCAGGAGGTATGATCTTCCATTTTTTAAACCATAAAATGCTTTCTAACGACTCCTCCAGTCCCCCATCCCTAAATTTTCTCCGTCCGTCCGTCCGTCGGTCCGTGTATTTCCCGCTATATTTTGCCGGGACACTAGGAACTTTTCGTAGATGGTTTTCGCCGTCACGCAACGCTCTCCGCAACCCGCTACAATACCCGGAACTTTGCAGTCAAGGCCATCGGCACGCAGGCGCAGTAGCGGCTTCTTCGTTGCGGAGGGCTTAGCGCAGGAAAAAAACGCGGTCTACGAAAACTCCCTATTGACGTCACGTGACCTGACATCGCGTAACCTATACACCAATGCAGTTTCCACGCTAAATTTAGCGGAAAAATTGACGTCACGTCTCCTAAACGCTAATTTCGTTTTCCCGCTAAAGTTAGCGGGAAAAGTGATGTCACGTCACCTGACGTCACATTCCCTAGACACCAATTTAGTTCCCCCGCTAAATGCAGCCGGAGAATTGACGTCACATGGCCAATGGACGGCCAGTTTCCCCGCTATATTTAGGGAACTCTAGAGAGGAGGCGACCTCCTCTCCATCTCCAGTGTTCGCTCTGCTCAAGTGAGAGGAGCTTCCCCTGAACTCTTACCCTGTCACCGACTATAGTTACGTCGTTACCGGGAACGCCTTCCTTTTTTCGGTAATAACGTACTTGGTACGTTTTCAAAACACTAACGGATAACGTACTTACGTTACTCATATCTCCAGCTACGAGTGACGTAGTTACGTTACCCGCTACATCTTCTTGTCACAACGTAAGAAAAAACATTGCGCTTCAATTTTTTTCTTCTGTGTTTCGAGACGCCAAGTTATACAAATTTATGCTCTAATTGCACGCATCTTCAAAATCAGAACTCCCCAAAAGATGAGGTAGTTACGTTAAGTTTCTGCATGGACGTAGTGCTTCTTGAAAATATGGCGCTTATGCATGCATACCTGTAAGGTTAAAACAGTAAGTACGCTTCAATTCATAAAAAAAGTAACGTGCGTTACATTTATGCTTAACGGTATTAGTAACGCGTTTCTGTCATTGTGATGTAACTTAGATCGCTAACGAGTTCCTTTTATTTGCGAGTAACGAGTCACGCATTTCGTTACAGTTTTTTCGTGACGTCAACAACGTTGTGACGGTCAGACATCGGAGAGAGAGACCCCCTTCTCTTTTTGTGTGTTTTGTTCGTGTTTTATTTAGTATTAGGGTTGTGCTTTTGTTTTAATAACCGCTAAAAACTATGTCACAAATACAATTTAAAAAAACATGAAAGAAAAGCAGCGTAAGAGGGAAAAAAGCTACAATCTGTGGTGTGGATTTTTCGCTTTTGTCGTCGTTTTTAATTGTTTTTAAGCTACTTTTGACTATAGGCGTATACGACATTACAAACAAATGGGCTCTCTCTCAGTCGCGTGGAATGGAATTACACACTCGTGAATCAGCCCTTGCAGTATATTGCCATGAAAGGGAAGTTGGTAAGTAAGACAATACATGACTAACCTCGTCTGTTGTACAGATTACCTTGCGTTGAAAAATTAATTCGATAGTTTGTTCATTAACATACCCAGGGCATTAACTTAGCCACCGTTTTTTTTTCAGTTAGCAATCTAATGCCTGTAAATTGTCTGCAAAAATAGCTTTGCAAAGGATCGTTCTGAAAATCTCGGAGTAAGAGCTGTTTTGCTGTAGCTTAGCGACAGGTCGGTTAGCAGTCTGAGGCTACCGGGAGGAGGGTACTTTCTAGGTTCTTCCTATAGGCTCTGACCACCTTTGCGTGGTGTTTGGACGTTGGCTGTGTTTTTTGTTGTATTTACAAGAAAGCCTGCATTGCCGTGAGACATTTTAGCAGAGGGTGGGCTTCACGAAAACACTAAAAGAATATCAATTGAATATATATATATATATATATATAGAAACACAACTGCTAGTACAAATACTGGGGTACAAAAAAGTATTCATAAAACATCACTCGGATTAAAAATAAATATATATATCTACCAGCACAACAGGAATATAAGAGACGCTACCAAAAACAACTGGGAAAATAAAAACACCATCTATGAAACACAAACGAAAGAACTATTTAAAACACTACTTTAAAAATTTGCGGAGAATACATCTTTAGGCAGCCTATTTCACTCTTCAATAACTCTCAGAAAAAAAATAGCTACACAGCAGCGTGACAGGAGTATGGTTTGAGTTTTTTTCGAGTGGACTGTAAGAACACGTGCCAATTTATTATTAGTATATTGTTATAAATACCATCTAGAAATTTTAACCGAAAAGGCTTTTGTCGGTCACTAATCTTATGCGGCTTCCCAAAGGTGCAATACTAGGGGCCGACGCGTGTCGTTCACCTGTTGTTCCTCATCGATGATGATGATGTGTAAACACCGGTGTGGCCTCTTCTTAGGGCTCTGTAACTGAAGCGGAGTGCGCGGAGTCCTCGAGTGGCACGCCCTACGAGGAGGCCGGGCAGGCGGCGCTGCACTGTGACGTCAACGACGGTTACTCCTGCCGGGACCAGGACCAGCCTACGGGACGCTGCACCGACATCAAGATCCGCTTCTTCTGCTCGTGCGGTACGCTCTTCTACACTAACTGGAAAGCTCGCAAAGCGCAGCGTGTGACAAGTTCTGAGCATTAACGAGTCGAGCAGTCAGAAAGGAGAAAACGCTCCCTCAATTACTCTCCTCCATTTGAGAGAAAGGTGGACCTTCCTCCTTTCTGCCGGGAGTAACTCGGAGACACGCTCCTTTGGGGAGAGGAGGAGAGAAGAGTGCGAGAGGGAATGGAGAGAAGGAAACTGGGAATCGGTTTTCTGCCCGGCAGAAGACGATTCTATTGGTCGCATTTAACATCCTTCCGCGACCACGAATTTTGCGGCATTAGCAAAATAAAAAAAAACAAGAACAACAACAAAAAGAACACAGAGGATTAAATTACGAAGCAAAAAGCGCGACCATAATAAGTCACACCCTGGGTTTCTTGAAGTGTTAGTGTCAGTAACCTCGTCGGAATGGCTCGTTCAGAATCCACCAAGACACCTCCTTTAAGGCATTCTTATAGCTGCGTTAGGTAATCGTGGGTGCAGGATTAGTGGGAAAGTGTTTGCTTCAGAGAGGAACTGGAGGAAAGAATTGACCGTGCCAGAAGCACTGATGATTATGGCATTGCCTCTGACCCTACCTCTCTCACATCGAGTGCGTGTTCTTCCTTGTTTCGATCGTTGGTCGTCCGTTGCACACACAGAACGCACGATTTCTCCAAGAGTTCGCACAATAGAATGGTTCGGTTTCCTGAAAATTATAAAACTTGTTAGACTTCTGAAGTATTCAGACGTCTTGGGACGCTTAAGTAATTTTACCTCGTTCGCTATCAGCTAAAAAAATGCCTAGCTAGGTATGAACCCACATTTCTAGCTAGGATTCACTTTATGTGGAGTATAAAATAAACGGGCAAGACTCTTTCTCCGGATAAAAAAACACAGGAGATAAATATTTATCGATTGTACGCTCTGGGGATCAAAACACCTTTGATGGCGCTTTTGTATTTTGAGCTTTCAGCGAGCTTATATATAACAATAAAGCGTGCCGCTAAAAACAGTAAGAAACTACAATATCAATATTAATTGGGGGGCTAGTTGGTTGAACATCTAGACGATTGTTTAAAAAGCGGAAAGGACTTAGAAGAGAACGAGGGACAGGACAGAGCGCTTTGTCCTTTCCCCTCCTTCTCTTCTAAGTCCTTTGCGCTTTTTAAACCACCGTCTAGATAACAACAATATTATTCCAACATTCAAAGGTTTGGAGTTTGTTTATAAGCTCATTTGAGGAACTTCTAAAGGGATGTGCCGTCGTGCATATTAGCAAGAACCATAAAATGTTGAATTATATGGTAGTCAGTGAGGAACGCTATCTGTTTTAATGCTCTAATTAAGGTTTCCGCTTAAAGACGTCAAACCCCGAAATTCTGTTTATGTATCCGTGGGTCATACACACATCTTTTGCATGTTTAAAGGCTGAACTTGTGAAGCTCCCGCAGAAACTGGGGCGTCGCATCAAACTGGGGGGAGTGACGTTTTATTAGCGTAGCTAATGTAGTCTGTAAATTAATTAATACCAGCTTGAGTGACATCCGCAGCACTCCCTAATGAACAATTTTACCTAGTCAAGGGCATATCTCCCTGCCGCCAAAGTACGTCAAGGCACATAAGCGCGCACGTGGCGGAGCAGTAATTAATTTCGCGCCATTTTGCGGCTGTCCGTCAACAAAAAATCCAAACCGCCAGCTCTATATATTAACGCTAAGGGAGCTACGTCGCGAACGTCTTGCTCAAGAGGCGATGCATCTTTTTTGCTTCATTTTTTTAGAGGAAGTTTCTTCCACAACGCTGGTCATCGTCACGCCGAAGCCTACACCTCACCGTGAGTATACGACCAAGTTATTGCCAATAAAGAAGTGATGGCAGGCGAGCTGGTGAAGGTATACCATCTTAAACCACATGAGACTGGGTGGAGAATGATAAGAATCCGAAGTGTAATCGAGGAAATAGAATGACAGGAGACAACGTCTCAAACTTAGCTGAGTTGAGACGTTGCCTTCAGTCATTCTGCTCGTTTCTCTTCCACTTTAAGGTCTTCTCCTTCTCCACCCAACCTCAGCTGGTTTAAAAAGGGTGAAAATCTATTGCCGCTTTGCTGTACATGTTCCCGTATAACGTTTTCTTTTCTTTCTTAAGTTTGGTTTGTTTTGTTTTAAAAAAAAACATTATTTACTGAAAATTTGTAGGTTAGTGTTTAAAAGGGATCGTTAATCGTTACAACTTAATAGTATTGTAAACAACCTAATTTTCGCGAATTTCGCGAACAATTCCGGTAAAATGTAAACATATTGGAATCTATATTGAGATCCCACCGCGTCGCGAAAATTAGAACCCGCGAATTATTCCAAAACTTCAGCTTTGACCTAAATCACGAAATATGGAGCCCACGAAAAATAAGTCGCTTACAGTATTTTTATTTCATATTGTTTTCGTTTTTTTTAATTTATTTCATTTCAAAGGCATCTAGCGAGACACACATGGGTAAAAGCGAGACGTGAGGAAATGTCGTGATTTTTGTATACAACGTATCCACCAAATACTCAATGCTTGTCTTCCCCGCAAAAAAAAAAAAAAAAAGAACATTAAGAAAAAAACAATAACAACAATGAAAACAAAAGTTATGAATTGGCGAACGTTTGGCTTCCGCTCAAAAATACCTCTAGCGGTCCAAACCAGACGCCAGAGTTTCAGAACTAACCATCATCTTATTCAAAAGATAAAAGTGCTTTTCTGAAAATTCCAAAGGGAAAATGGTGCCCGTTCTCGGTAACCGGCGCCATTCAGCTCCATGTATTCGAAGGTCCGTTCAGCCGCCACTTTTCCATTGATAAGTCAAAAAATCACTTCACTTTTTAATAAGGTAACGGTTAGTTCTGAAACTTCGGCATCGAGTTCGAGCCACTAGCCCAACATTTGGGCGGAGAATGAGTGTTCGACGATGTACAGTTTATTTTTGCTGTAAAACAATAGCCTGTAAACTATTTTAAGACACCCTGTATATATATCGACACAAATTATAACCTGTGATATGTGCGGTGGGATGTTTCTTAGTGAGAGCATAATTACTACAAACAAACGAAACATGGGTGAAGGTTTTTGAAGTCCTGAGTGTAAGTAGGTGTCCATGGGGGCCACTAGAGAAAACACAGAATTGATTAATTAGTCAACCAATTAATTAGAAAGATTAATCTTTTGAATTCCTATTTTTGAAGCATAATGTAATTGTAGAAATGACGCTGGACTTCATTATCTAACAGTTAATTAAATTTCTATTAAGAAATTGTAGTGGTCTTCACGAAGCGAGAAATAACATGAAATAATCAAAGCGAGAAATGACGTTCGTAATAATCGTTGGTAATAAAAAAATAAGAATGTTCAAAAATACAAAAAGCGAAACACTCAAGGTAAATAGGTAGCGTTTTTTTGTGATTTAATCAATAAATCAAAATGCACAAGACAATCTCCTATTGACAATAAAAAAAGTCGACAAGGAAAAACACATTAGAATATCAGCTCTTCACTGTGCTTTACTCGCATATCGCGAGGCTTCATCTACTGAACATGTTAAGCTTAACTTACTGCATAAATTCGATTAGTCTGTTTTGACTATATGTGTTTTCTTGATAAAGTTTCCCTGAGGACCCTGTATAATACAAGAGCAGTGCATGATCTAATGTTTTTGCAGAAGTTAGTGAATGGAATTGTAGAAAATAGTATGCTTTTAGGTAACGTGAATATTCGTGTCCCATCTCGTTCAACTAGAAACAATTCTGCATGTTTTGTTAATATCATGTATTTTCCGTCACCTTTAAAGGGGTACTCTGGCGATTTCTTGAGCTACCCCAACTAACTATATTTTCAGATTCACCGGCCTTTACCCTTTCAGGTATGCTATTTAGAATTGCGAAATTTAGAAAAGTTATGATAAAATCGGCAAGTGAAAAAAAAAAAAGCCCAAACCGACATTTAAATATACCCGCGCTTTTCAGTGCCGTGACGTCAGGGTAAGGCAGGCTTGCAGGTCGAGAGGGCAGTCTCAAAAATGAACTATGCCGAACATTCGTTTCGTACTGATGCGCAGGTGCTGGAGCGAGCTTCGAAAGCATTCATTTGACACCATGAAACTGCTTGTAATCAGTTGGAAACAAAGTCTACAGCCCAAAGAGTGAACCTCTGCCTTCACCCTCACGTCACTTTATCATTGTTGCCAGTAGAAACTTTCCCTTTGAAAAACGCGTTGAGGACCAAAATTGTAAACTCAATAACTTCGCGAAAACAAAATTATTTTGATCCAATATTTGGGTTACTACTGCAGCGATGTTTTGCTGGTGTCTTTAAGCAAATTTTGAGGCAAATCGGGGACTACGAAGAAAACACCGGAGTACGTCCTTTAACGAGCATACAATCGCTTTTTAATCGTCCGGAAAATGCAAGGCCAGACTTATCATCGACTTTACTGTTTTCAGGAAGCAAGGGTAGAGCGTGTTGCTACTTTGTGAATTTAGTGTATTTTCGGTTCCTGATTTTTTCTCTTGTTTGTTTTGCACTCGTTCTCTTCTTTTGTATTTTTTTTGCATGTGTCCTGTTTGTGAAATAAAGTGAAGACCTGCTGGTTGTTTTTGGGCACTAAAGAAAAACATTATTATTGATATTATTGTGTAATTATGATTCCAGCCGGCTGCAGCGAGTTCATTCGACTGATCGACGGACCGGAGCCTCTGAAGGACTCCCTGCTCAAAGCTAGCAGCAGTCAAGACTCCAAGAGCGGACCACAAGCTTCCCGATTTTCCAGCCGTGAGTCGCAGCAGATGATCTTTGCATTTCCTTATGTAGAATGCTGCTGGCTACACTCAAGGAGCCATAGTGGGTGAGGTGACAATATAAATTTAAGCGCTAGTCAAACCAACTAACAATATATTTAAAAAAATGCTAGTCAACTGCCGAAACAAACTGATCGAAAGATGGTAAAATGACAAAATTGTTTGTGAGTTCATTCTATTCGTGAATCGCCCGAGGAAAGAAAGATTATCGAAACGAATTTTTTTAACCTGTTAATTCGGTGTCATTGCCCTGGAATGGTTGAGTCGAGAGGATCTTGATGATAAGCATTTTAAATAGTTAGGACTTTCTATTCTCAGAGAGCGATTTAGAACCTAGTATGAGTTTCTGTGTGCCGTTGACACCGGTGGATGTTGATGTTTATGTCGTTTTATGTTGTGTGCCTTTTTTAAATTTGCATGATCGCACTTGTCTTATAGTTGCCACTCCTGCAACAACCACAACGGGGCTGCAGTATGTTAAAATAAATAAATAAAATAAATAAAACTTTAGAACATTTTAACCTATTAATTTTTGCTCTTAATATCGCACGTGCGCACGTCCCTCATGCCCACGCTAAGTGAACTGATCTGCTTCCACCAGGTTGACGAGGGGTTTTCGGGAATGTTCATCCCGCAGACAAGTGCCGAAATGTTGCGTTCATCGTGCTTCGTTATATATAACCGCCGCGCGAAATGCTGACGCATTTCATCGAGAATCAGCGTAGCAGCAGCAGCAGTGATTTTTTTTCTTCGTACGTTTATTTAACACTTAGAGATATCTGTCTCATTCGTGTAAAAATGATAAGACAAAACCAGAAGCGCCAGTTATGGCGTATATATAGGAGACGCACGCGATGACTTTCAACTTTGAATCGGAACGTAAGAGCGGGCCTCGAGCCGATTTGTGATTGGGCCAAATTGTTTTCTCACGTGTTCACAGCAACTTACGCGTCACTACACTTCACACTCTGACACCTCTTTGGCAGCGAAACTGTTCCTCTCCGCGCTTTTTCATGGTTACTTTCGACTTCCTGCTGCCACGATTGCCAGAATTCGCCGCGCAATAACACCAAGTTAATTTATTTTCTTCCGAAATCTCTCAGATGCTTTAGCCCCAGTTAACGACAGGCTGCAAATCTATAATTAAAACATGCTATCTAAAACAAATGCAGAAAGTTAATTAGTCACTTTTTTGTTAATCAAGTATTCAGTGAGCACTCTGTACTTGCGTCCTTACGTCCGCTGCCGTGGACAACGTAATCCCAAGAAATTGTGTGTTTATTTAAGGTTACAATAAAAACAAACAAAAACCATTTGCTCTTATATGAAACAGGCTGTATATAATGTTTTCTTGCCGTTGTTTATATATGTTCAGCTATGGTTCTATTGACAAGCGTGTCTTCAACTCCACAAAAAATATGCGTGCAAATGAGGTACATTTAAACTATTTAATAATATTTGCGCAGCAGCAGGGCACCTAGCTTCTATTGTTCAGACATGAATTTCTTTTTTTATAATCTGAATAGATGCGTTCATAACATATTGAACAAAGCCCAATGATGCCTGAACAAATTAGCTTGGCCATGAACATCAGTTCTGAAACTAACGTAGCTGGCAGCGATCTCGTTTCCAGAGAACAAGTTCGACAGATTTGCAACACAACTATGAGTAGCATAGTTTTTATTTAACTTTCACGCAGATATATAGCTGCAAAAACATGTAAAGAAAAACAGAACGGACGTATACTGTCCGCCGTCAGGTATTTTTCAGTTTGAGAATCGTAACAGCAGTACTTCTGTCCATTTGTGATTTGAGAAACCTGCTAAATTCCTTTATTTCAAGACCCTAAAAGTGACGTCGACGAAACAATAGACCCTTTTCAAAAGTGCGCGCCCTCTAGTATCTGCTGCGCCAACTTTCTGACTCCGCCATTTTGTTTTTCGAAACGCGCTCCGAGCATGTCTCGGATTGGACGCGAGAGTTGCGTCAGCCTTCGGCAAGGACTCGGAACCAATCAGACGCTTCGTGTGTCCAGAGATGCCGATCGCGTAACTTGCTCGGTAGGATTTTGAAAAAAAAAAAAAAAGGTTTGTTTCTCGCTTAAAGTCGTTTCCCGGTGGTCTCTGCACCATACAGACGGTTCCTGGGTGCCACACCTGAACGACAAGGAGTTCATCGAGGCGGAGCTGGTTCGACCCCAGACCGTCTACGGTGTGGAAACCCGAGGCGACTCTCAACTGGGCGCCTGGGTGACTTCCTTCACCGTCATGTTCAGCCAAGACGGCGTCGCTTACGGCCAGCTTTCCAACACGGACGGATCGCCCAAGGTTCGTTTCCAACACGCTGATAACTTTCGCCTTCCGTATGTTTGCGTTTTTTGTCTTCCTTTAAGCCGTTGTGGCACTGCTCGTACGCCATACCATAGCCTCCTCTATACTCGCAAGGCCTGGCGGTTCGACGACGGAGCCATAGAGTGCCCGGTCGCAGATTTGGAGCGCGAGGATCTGGTAGCACAGAGCATTTCTCGGGGAACCTGGACGTCAGCGCACAGCTTTTGCAGCGGCGAGGACCCGAAACACGGTTTTCAAACCCGACGGGAAAGGAAGCGGTAGTGCGAGGAGAGCGAGTAGCACGAGCGGACATTCCGTCGCTCGGGAGAAGTGTGTTTCGGCATCTCGCCGCAGCGGGGCGCCCGTCACGTGGCGCTCCTCTCATCCGTTGTCTGCCGCTCTACCTTATCAATTTCGGCGGCCGCTTTTCGTGGCGATCTGCCAGGCTTTGTCAGTATAGAGGAGGCTATGCCCATACAAAATTCGTTGCAGACACGATTATAAATCATTATTTGTAGAAACTCCTAGAGCATGTTGGAGCTTCGTACACATGCATGAAAATGTGAGCAGACAGTTTTTGCATGCATTATCAATGTGACGTCATACGATGAATGCCTCAGACAATGTCTGCAGACTGTCTTTTGTATGGTGTATAAGCAGTGTGAGCGCGGCTTTGAACGTAAGAACGTTTTGAATATTGGCTGTGTGTTTTGTTTTTTCTATGAAAATTCGATAGAGGCTTTCTTTGCTCGAAGAAATGCGAGGATCTCAAGAGTAATATTGCTTTAACCTGGAGGACATTGTGTCTTTATTCGGGCGGTTATTAAGCCGTCCTGATATGCCACCTAATTTTGGAACAGGGTGAAAGCACAAAAAATATGCAAATATTTCTGTTCTTCTTTTCCTCTTTCCCTTTTAATTGCTCGTTTCACTATGCTGCGCTTAATCTGCTCAGTCGATACACACACACAAAAAAAATGCCCGGAGATTAAAGGCGAATGAAAAATCAGGAAGTTATAATTAGAGTGGCTCATTGTTTTGCTTTCTGGCTGCGCGTTGCTGGAATGGCGACATTTTTCGGGAGGACAAGTTCCGCCTTTTCGGCCGCGGCCACCACTTTTTTCTCCCGCGATGTGGCGCTGGTGACCTCGTATACCGGTGGATCGGCTTGTGCCCGTCAAAATGGCGAATTATAAAGACCTCGTCGAGGCCGGGAGAAATTACTCCAAGTAGACGCTTCCTTGACTCGCTAATGCAACGAAGCAGCGCAAATGTGGTGCTTCGTATACAATGTTTTCGCGTTTTCGTTGAATACATCGCCGAAAACAAACGCATAGTCTGGCGGAACACAAGATTCACTAGTTCTCAAAGTTATCTGTTGTCATTTCACAAGTCGTAATGCTCAGTAACTACGTAAACAGCTCATAATCTACTACCTATTAGTGCGAGGTAAGATGGCAGTGTGGATAGCAGACGACAAGGTTGTCCTCACTCTGGGAGGGCCGCCAGTCCAGGAACACTGATGCAGTCTAGAACAAATATCAATGGCGCGCCAACAGGGCAATGAGGTGTGCAAGTGCGGGTTCCATTTTTCTGCCCGTTCTTTTTTTTATCTCTTAAGGGAACACTTCAGACATTTCTGGCGTTTAAGCAATTAATTCGTTTGAGACTAAATAAAAAACAAAAAAAATTTAGCTTTTTTTTTCTTTTACTTTTAAGGCAAGTGTCATTGTGACTGGAAGTTGTTTTCAAAGAGCAGATTACCGAGACAAGCAAAATATTGATATCGTTCTTTGTGTTCCTCGGGCGTGAAGTAAATTTTAGACAGTCGCAGTCGACCGATTGATAGACAACGTTCAGCGACAGAAGACAGCGCTAGCCAGCACGTGTTCCAGGACCACTTCATAAAACTTTCGACTGCTTTGTGAGCACTTAACAAAATTGCGCGGGTGAGCGATTAATTTTCTTGTTGTCTTTGCTTTTTAACAGGGCCGTTACTGCAGTTTCTTTTTCACCGACTACAGTACATTTGTAAATGCCTTACATTTTTTATTCGTTTCTGGAGGTGCAAAATATCTCCATGAGTACTGTAATAAGTGCTATAAGTACTTAGTGGCTCGTGCCGCCACTAAATGCTTATAGCACAACGACGATTTTACTAGAACTTATTTGGCGACGACTTCCCCTAGCGCCTAAAACAATTAAACTGCAGTTGTACACTCTATGACAATGTTAGCGCGAACATGTCATCACCTTTTTCCCCTGATCTTCGCCAAGTATTTAAGGACTGCCATCAAGACTACTAGATTGTTGGAAAGGGCTCAACTGGGGTACCAATCTAAGTGGTAATTTATGATTCCCGCCAGTACCCACTAACTGCGAAAAAGTGCTTAAATCTTATTCGTGCAACTCTGTCGCGGAGAGTACGTCAGCGCTGGGACCTGTTCCTTTTTGTTTTGTCTCGTCTTCTTACGCCGCACGTAGTTTCTCAGTATGCATAACCAACTCGCCCTAAATTCTCTCTTAACAAACGCACAACCATAAACAAAATATTTAACAAAACCTCATGCAAAAAAAAAAATTACTGGGTAAAACTCGCGCACTAGTTTGCTCTAACAAGCGCCTCAAGCTCGCCTGGGTAAGCCACTGTTTACCATTCCTGTGTGCGAGTCGATCCGCAGCGCTCGCTCGCGATGTGCAGTGCGAGCCTCTTTGCCGAATACATTAAAGAGCCCTGCATCATGTTTGCAATCACTCAGAAATATAAATCTCCCTTTTTTTTTTGTTTCCACGAAGTTTCATTTTGTTTACACTACGTCAAGGATGTAGAATTAGCGCGAATGAAGAAGAAAATAAAATTAAAGTTACGCTTGATCAGCAAGGCATATCAGATTTCTTTGAAGATAGTGTGTCCCGGATAGGGAGCTTGAAATACGGAAGTTCAAGCAGCGATTGATGAGAAAAAGTAAAACTATAGGGAAGATTGCTTTTCTCTCGTTCGCGGCCCAAGCAACAAAAAAAAAAGGGTTAATTTAGATACGGCCCGTGTATGGTTTTCAGTCTCGTGAAATTTCGAGAAGCTCGTTGGAGCTCTTCCGTCCACGTCGTGCTTACAGGCAGGCAGGCACACGTGCATTCAAAGCGTGCTCTCGCATTCTTTTTTTTTTTTCGATATAGATAATAATAATTTTTTCGCCGGCCTGGATGCAAATCACGCTCCCTTGATCTCGTCCTCTTGGTTCTCTTTCTGCTCGTGTTGGAATCCCGGCTTCTTTGGTTTACGTGCGTATTATTTTGCTTCTATCGGCGGTCTTCGTTTGCTTGGAGATGCGGGCCTCTATAAAGGTCAAATGAAGGTTGTTTTGTTTTGGGCTTTTGGGGTACGCTTAACTTTGCTTTGTTGGATCTTTTTTGTTTGAACGGATAAACCGTTCTGAATTCTTCAATATTCTTAAAGTTTTAATGTCTAGGGGGAAAAGGAAGACTCTATAGGACAGAAGGCTGCGCGAAATGAAATCCTATGGAATGCCTAGTTTACGTTAATGTTGGAATGCCTAGTTTGTGTTTATAATCTTAGGGGTGGATGTTTTTTCTTTGAACGGATAAACCATTCTCAATTCGTCAACATTCTTACTATTAGAAAGTTTTAGAGTCCATCGAAAAAAGGCAGGCTGCACAAGAAAGAAGGCCGAGCGGAAACCAAGTTCCACTGAATGCCTCTAATTGTAATCTAAGGTTTTGTCGGCGTCTGTATACACCCTGGGAACCTTTATTAGCCGCATCTAGATGACGATAAAGTTCATGTTTAGCAATGCTTGTCATTTTTATTAAGTAAGCTCTGTTTAACTTACTTAAATAAGTTGTCTCTTAACAAAACATCTTCAAGGTCAGAACTTCACCTTGGGCGAGTTGGTTATTCATGATACTGCTTCACAGCGCACAAGGTCAGACACACTGAAATTACTTTTAAGTGAATCTGACCTTGTGCGCTGTGAAGCAGTATCATCTTCAAGGCTTCCGAATCACTACTCATTCAAACCCCTTACTTCCAAATGTCTCGGATTCCAGACAAAGTGTAGTCAAAGAATTACGTGCAGGTTCCCGAACAAAAGCATCTGTACCCAGGTAGCACAAATCTTTGGGCCAACATTTTTTTTAGTCTGAAAATAAAGGGCCATAAAAAGCTCAATGAAGCTAAGAAAGACCCAAATCTGACTTTTTTTGCTCAAGTTTGTTATCTTGGCCCTAAATCGCCAAGCGAGTGCCAAAGTTCTGCTTTACTTTTTACACACACTACAGCGCACTATTGCAAACAACACTCACTCCTTACACACGAAAAATAAAGCGAAATTCAAACAAACCGCGCTGACTGACAACTCGTTTTTATATATACTTTGTCTTCTTCTACCTTTTGCGCTACCGAATTTCCCGAATCACGCGCACCGATCTCCTAGACGCCTAAATTTTATTTCTCTTTTTTTGTCAGGTTTACTTTCTGTCAGCTTTACTGCCCGGTAGCTTGGCTGTAATCTGGCATCTTTTGGCCTCAATCACCGAACAAGTGCCAGAGTTAGGTGCAGAGAATAAATCTGTACGCGCGGCGATAGAAACTATGGGAATACATTACCGATGGTATACTGGGCCATATGGCTTGTTTGGAACCACTCTGGTGTGAAAATCTTCCAGGTGTTCAGCGGAAACCACGACGCCCAATCAAAGAACCGTCAACTGTTCGAGCATCCTTTCCAAGCCAAGTTCATTCGCCTTGTACCCAAAAGTTGGGAAGGTCGAATAGCCCTCAAGTGGGACTTGCTGGGATGCTCGTATGGTGAGTCTTCATGTCGAATCCACATTCTAGAGGGAGTTTCCGACCGCTTTTCGGGCGTCATAAAAGTCGTATAAATAAACCAATAAACCGAGTGCAATAAAACTTTTCACAAAGCTTATCACTAGGTAGTGCACTCAGCCTACACCTTCAACAAGAAGTGCAAGATCGTGATTTAGGCACGAAAAAGCCAGACGACATAATTTATAGATATACTTTATTTCAAACAGAGGCTACTACCTTTCTATACAGCGTTTACTGTTTGACTAAGGAACAATCAGCGTTTTAGACTGACCCGACTGCAGTGTACAGGAGAGACCCCTTGACGGAATTTGTACCCAGCATGTGGGAAGTGAGTCATAGTGGTTCATTTTTGGCTCGGGGGCATTGTTAAGTCACGATGCTTCGAAAACTTTTGAAGCCAAAGTTGTATTTGGTGAGAAATATTGAGGATATGAGACGCCGCTCTTGCTGTATTTAATATAAAACAATATTCACTAGACTTGTCAAATTGTTCGCAGCGCATGCTCAAATCTAGCTTTCATTTGTGCTCTGTCAAGCACAGACGTATTTATTGGGAGGAATGGCACTATTATGCGCGTTCAACCTGCTTTGCATTCATTCAGGATGCTTGTTCCTGGCAGGCGATAAATGGGAGCTAGTTCTGAGGATGCGCGGAGGACACCGGCCAGTAATATGGCGTTCCGTGAATACCTACTGTGTACAGTGTTCGTACGTCCAAGCATTATAATAGCTCAAATTCGAATTCTTTATTTCTCCTCCTTTTTGGAAACGAGAGGCAGACAAAAAAGCAACTCCTTTGTTGCTTCACAAGGCTCTACCACCCGTAGCAGAGCAGAAAAACACGTCATAAAAAACAAAAACAAAAAACACACAAAAACAACAACAACAAGAAGCGTATGATCAGTGTTTTAGGCGTTACCGAAAAAAGTAAGGAATTAAGTTACTCGTTTCAAATAAAAGGAACGCGTTACCGTCCTACGTTATCTCAAAATTAATGGAACGCGTTACCGTCACCATTATCGCTAAAAAGTAACGCGTACGTTACTTTCGCGTTCCTTTTTTAATCATGAATTAACATGTTTTACTGTTTTGAGGTTACAGGTATGCAAACGAGCCATAGTTCAACAAACATGATGTTTGTGTAGAAGCTCAACATATTTACTTTATCTTTTTACTAATTTCACCTAAAAACTCACAAAAGCAAAACACAAAGAAAAATGCAAGAAACTCAAGAATGCACATGATTTTGGCGCCTAGAAACACGAACCAATTTTAAGTGTAATTTTTTTAAGTCTTGGGAAGAAAAAGTAACGAGTAACATAACCACGTTACATGTTACTCGAAATAAATAACGTGAGTACGTTACCCACTACTGTTTTGAAAGAGTAACGAGTACGTTACTACGTTACCGAAACAAGGGACGCGTTACCGCCAACACTGCGTATAAAACATTTATTAAGCAACACCGGAAAAGCTACATATTAAAATGGAGGAAAAGGAAATGAAACACATTCAATCCATCCATATCTCAACATTTAGGATACTTGTGGGAGAAACCATGAGAGAAATATTCCCGATACATTTTAACGCGATAGCGTTTAGAAGCTCGTGTGGCAGAAAATCCGTCGTCGGTGTTGGTGAGACCTTAAAATCCCATAGTGCAACGCGCGCAGTCATATGTGACATCACGTGTGACGTCACACGTGGCAGTGACGTCATGATTCTATCGACCTGCTAAATTTGGCGAGAAAATTTCCCGCCAAATTGAGCGGAAAATGTTCCTGCCAAACTTAGCGGGTCGATAGGGTTATGACGTCACAACCACGTGTGACGTCACGCGACATGACGTCCCACATGACACTAACGACTAGGCCACGCACATACGCTTGCACGGCTTGGAAACGAGCGCGGTTTTATATGAGAAGGCTTTGCGAACGGCGCTCGATAACGCTATCGCGTTCCACCCTTAAAGGCGAAGCTTAAGCGTCCTCCAAGTTTTTTCGGAGACTCATTCAATATTTCTAAACTAACAAAAAAATTTATAATCCGGGAAGGTTATCTCTTAAAATATGACTGCCATAGTTGGTTCGTGTGAGCAATTAACCCCCTGAATTGATCTTTGTATTTTGAAATGACACGGCTGATGACTCGGACCACAGCAGATTCCTTGCAATGTTTACGGACTGAGCTGTTAAAATGGAGGACGTTAAAAGTCAATGTGGAAAGGTTTAAAGTGTGCTTATTTTCACGCATATTATGTGTTTCTTTTTAGCTATTTTTAGGTGAGTTAATGTTATATTATCATTTTCTTTTTCCAGAAACCTTCACACCGAAACCAATCGGAACGCCATCCAACATGGAGGGTAAGTCATCGGTACCTACTTTTGGTGTTTTTTTTTCTAGAATCTCATCTTTGGTATTGTTTTGACCAATCGGCTCGCTGGCAGTTTTGTTACGTTTGGACCAATCAGGAGTAAGGTGTGCAAATTTAATTATCTGTTCACTTTGATTCACGTGACGCCGCAGCTGCCATGACGCCGATTTAACTTTGAGACGCTGGCAACGTGCGACTTGTAACCTGCACAGAGTTTGGTAAAAAAAAGAAACTTTTATTCCTACAAACATGTAGCTCTAGCTTTGTGTATGGGGGCCGTCAACGGAAATACGGCAATGCGAGAACACCTTGCAAGTTGGAAGGCACCTGACGCTGGGCGCAAACATGAGCGTCCGCAGAACTTTTCCAGGGGGGGAGGCACACTTAACCCCCCCCTCCTCCGGAATATCCTGGTAGCACCACCATGAAGGTTCGTTAGTCGACATTGGGAAGCAGCTGCTCTGTTCCCCCAATGTCAGCTGCTTCGTCCGCAAGGACAGAGAAAGCTACAGCTCTGTTAGCTTCGGAAACTATGTGTCTGAAGCTAACAGAGCTTCGGACACTCTGTGTCCGAAGCTAAGCAAAACGAAACCGAATCTAACAGAGCTACAGCTCTGTTAGATTCGGTTTCGTTTTGGTTTCAACGGGAACTCGAATTAGAGCAACTGCTTTTAAGGCACGCCACCCCTCGCCACAATTGGTCGGTACGTTAGCTTGGATCGGACATTTGAAGGTTGGTTTTGGCGTCACCTTAATTTGCCGTTTTCTCGATAGCCATTTTGAATTTCCAGATTGTAAATAGCATGTTGGGAACAGTAAATCCATGGTATCCAGAAAATGTGATTGGTTTGGGCAGCTAGAAAACCACCAGAGTACTCTTTAAAGGGACCTTGAAAGGACCTTTTTACTTTTGCCAAATAACTTTTACATTAAACCTTCAATGTTCATTGAACGCCGAACAGGCACCCGTTTTTGTTTCGGCTTATTAGACTTTTAAATGTGTCAACGTGGAATAGTAAATAGAAGATAACAGGGGGGGCGGTCCAGCACTAAAAAATAAGAGGGTAAACAAGCCTACATTTTCTAGCAGTAATGTTTATGAAGGCTTAAAATGAACGTTCCTAGGATGGCTATAGTTTGAAAGCTACGCGCCATTGAGAAGAAACGCTGGGGCCGTTTCGGAAGGCTTTCTGTTTTATATATGGTTTTGTTTTCAACAAATATAAAAGGAGGGGACAAGAAATTATTCAGCCATATCAATCGCCTGTCGCCTTTCAAATGACGCACCGAATGTAAGAAGGAGGTTGATGTATTCTCACAAAAAATTCGGCACTTTACATATAAGAAATAAGAGGAGGCAAATGTAAAGCGAATAACAACGTCTCTTTATGGTGACATAAAATCAACGTCGGACTTCCTATATTACAATAACTGACGCAATCTCGACGCAGCGTCACGACACGCGGTGCCGAGTCGGCTCGCCAACAAAATGTACATAAAAAAGAAAACGCGCCTTCGAACTGTTTATTATTTATTGGGACACTGTGTACTTTTTTTGCGGTTACGCCTTCCATAGAAGTCTGCATGCGATCAACAGCTTCGATCAATTTTGCATAACGCGATCAAGAAAAATCAACGCGACCCACCACGTTCTTCCGAACCACCTTTAGGGTAATTCGAGGTGACAGTGAAAACTTCGAACGCATGCTCTCAGTCGATTTTCTTGAAGTTTCTTAAATGAGGAGCTTTAACCTGATCCAGCGGGACGGGGTGGCATACAAAAAGAGACTAAAGTCAGATGCATATAAGGGTATAAGTGGCGGCAGCGCGCACTTATCTCATCACGTTTTTGTTTTTTATTTGTTCTCGTTTGTTTTTATATAAGTTCTTGGAGTGGCTTCCTTTCGTCGCGAGGACTCATAAAATATTCCTAAGCGATTCTTCTTTGAAAGACGGCGTCGTGTTGGGTGCATCCGGGCTTCCAGTGAAAGTCTCCCTTAGATGCATCGGTGAGCTCGGTCGAACACAACACTTGGAATTTTAAAACTTCCCCTCGCTGAATATTAATGAAGACGAGTTTTTTTTAATTCAAAGTTTACTGCAAGAATTAGAATGACGGTACTCACAAAAAATTCGTTTTCAATATTTTTGAACGTGGAACGCGAGCGGGCGCTAAATTCAAGGAAACTACTGCGACAGTAACGAGTGAGGAGGCTTGGCCAGTCTCTCTGTTAGATCGAAAGCGAAGGTATTTGCGGACCGGGGCGTTGCTATGAGCAACGTTTTACAGTGTAATGTGCGCTCGGTAAATTTGTTTTTTGTCGACGGAGCTTGCCATAACCACCTGTAATGAAATAGCTTTTTTTTTAAATAATATAGAAACAATGGGAAGGCGTGATCGCTTAGTCGTGCCCGAGTGCTAGAACTTCTTGAAATAAATAAAAGAGGGACGCTTTTTTAGTGACGCTGCTCGTGCCTTATGAAAAACATTGAACTACGCGTTGTAAAACATTGAAGTACGTGTAACGCTCGACACAATAAAGCTGGAGGTGTAATTGATGTTCGCTTAGAATGTTCTTATAAGCCTTTGAATTGATCCCCAAACTTTGGGCGCTTGAGCAAAAGTTTTTCAGTCGTTCATCACAACACCCTACAAAATGTTTGAATGGTAAAGTGAAAAAAAAAAAAGTTTTCTTTTTAACATTTGTGCGAAAGTTTTGTTTCTCAGAAAATATTAGGCTACTCGCAAATTTTCCGAAAATATACCCTAGATTAGATAATATCCAGCAGGTTGGGTGTATGTTTCTCTTAAGAAAACAACTGTACAATCGCCTTCAATCATCAATAAAATTATTGCAGAACATACAGATTCGCAAATTATGTACATAATGCCACGCAGATGGAATTGTGTATGAAGTGAAATATATCGTTGTAATTCTAATCTACGGAGTAGCGATGGCTCCTACATATATCACAAATTTGTTAATGTACCAACACTCAATCGGAGTTTCTCATTGTGAATAAAAATTATCGATAGTAAAGCAGGTGTTCATCTTGTCACGAATGAAGCTTCGTACACCAATGTAAAGACTGAAAAGAAAAAAAACATTGAGGCTTTAATAATCTATTAATGAAGGTAGCATGCAAACTATGACGGCAACAAGGAGAGCTATTGCATCTGGGTTTTTAGGTTAGGTTCCTTTTGTTAAGATGTGCTCATCTCGGAGCACTTTCTAACTTCTGACGCTGGCGCAACTCTTTCCGGAATAGACCTGCGAGGGTACTACAAAAAATCTTGCCTCTGGCCGTAGTTGAACCGCGATAAGAAGAAGAGTACGGCGCCATATGAGTTACGCCATGTAAATCCTCACATCAATATGCGGAGTTTAAGTTCACGATTCCTAAGTCTTCCGTGAGAGCTTTCGGTTTACATTCTTTCGAGCCGTGCTGCATTTTGACACACACGGCCGCCATGTCCGCACAACGTTTCGACAGACATTTCCCTCTTCAGCCATTCCTTTCTAGTTACGAAGAGGGAAACAGCGCCAAAAGCACCGAGGACAAAGAACGAAGAACACACAGACCGAGCGCTGACTGACAACTTTGTCCTCCGTACTTTTGGCGCTGTTTCCCTCTTCGTAACTATGCATAACCAACTCGCCCAACTTTGAACGGTGCTACATTTCTTCCTGATCGAAATATGGCTTTTTCCTCGCCCAGTGTGCCGAGAACCCATGGGCCTGCAGAGCGGCCTGATCGGAGATAACCAGATGGAAGCCTCTTCGTATAGGGACGAGGAGCACGCGGCTCATTACGGACGCGTCGAGCAGCGAGGCTGGGTTGCAGGAGTGGCCGACAAGCAGCAGTACCTTCAGGTACTCAAGACATTCTAACTTTATCTAGCTAATATCTCCGAGCGCTACTAAAGACACCTGTAAAGTAACGTATGAGTACAGATGCTGTATAGCTCCACGACTTCTATAGATCAGCGGAGGCTGTAACACTGTATTTTTTGTCGTCACCTAATGCGTACCATCGCGGGCCACAAATTGGGCACAAGTTCTGGGGCAACGTTCGGCTCTGACTCTTATTCTTCTTGATTGAAGTCTGTAGACGAGTTCCAGGTAAACATTAAGGCGACACTCTCGTCCAGTCTGTTCCTCGCGCTAACTCGTGGCAGGTGATATTGCATATCTAGTGATGCGTGTTTGCTGTCTAGAAGGTGTTGGTAGACGCTTTGTTTCTCTCTTGGAATGACCAGAGGCTGCTCAGATAGGCAGTGTACGCCCATCATTACAAAATGCCGTTTAGGATGATAAATCGCATCCTTAGTCGCTTTGCTTTATGCAAAAACACCGTGCTTCAGAAAACCGAATTTCCCAGCTAGAGATGTTGCCCGGTAAAAAGGAGAACGGGACAAAAACGAAGCCAGTTGGCAACTACTAAATGCGACGCATATTTGGAAACCTGATGGCTTACAGTGGGACATACGAGTTACATTCTTAGGGCCAGTAATAACCTAAGCCCGCTAGATAACAGTGAGTTTTATGAGTAGAAACCACTTATTTACTTGGCCAAACGCGAACTAAAAAGTGTAATTTTCATGTCTTTGGAAACAGATTAAGTAATGTCACATGTTACGGATGTCGCAATTCATTATTTTGCCTCGCACACGCTAATTAGTTCTATACCCTGAAGGTTTAAATTACCTCATAATAACTAGTTAGAGCATGGCCTTCGCCCTCCGTCGATTTTAAACGTGAGCTAGCAGATGTTTTATTGCGTTTTGCTCATCCATTTTGTTCTCGTTCAGGTGGACTTCGAAGACAGCCGAAACCTGACCGCCGTTGTGACCCAAGGTCGTCCCGAGATACCGCAGTGGGTGAAGTCCTTCATTGTCCAGACGAGCAACAACGGAAAGAGGTGGAATACCATTAAGGACAAGGAAGGCGAAGAGATGGTACGGATTTCATGAGATTTGTTCCTTTAGATTCCTGCAGGCGTGATTACACTGCCATTGATTATTTAATGCAATATTTATTTAAAAACCGTTTTTTTTTGTGCACGGAGAGGTAGTGTATCAAGGACACTATACCCTGTGCTCATGGTTGGCATATACTTATGCCAGAGCCATGCCTTATATTACGTAAGTAGGAGCATATATGCCTCATAACATTCGCTTCACTGCTACTTTAAAAAAATAAAGCTGCGCTAGGTCTTTTAATAATGCGTTTATTAGCTTTAGACAACTTTTAAACAAACCATACAAAAATGGCCATGCCACGACAAATATATTTTTAAAAAAAAGCGTAATATTATTTTATTAATGCGTGCATGTAAAGGTTCGTGCACATGACTGTTGATGTAATGGCCACGGAATACAAAAAGTAATTTTGGAGATAAATTAATGTCATATTGACCCTGTGTTTGAGACTGCAATGTAACAGAATATTTAAATTTTCCTTAAAGTTTTGAAGTCCCCTGCACAAACCCTGCCTAATATATATATATTAAAAAGACTACGGCTAGAAACCCAAACCGAAAACGACCGAAGTAATATAGGCGCGTCATGTAATATTTAGATAGTAAATGCAAGGTACTCTAACAAAACGTGTCGTTTTACGATTGGAAGCAATATGCACAATGTCGTAGTTGTAAAGTTGTTATCTCTAAACTCGTTAATAAAGCTAAGGTATGGAGCGCAATTGGTAGTAAGGTTAATCATTTAGAGCCAACATGGTGATATTTTGACAAGCCTCTCGTTCCTCCCTGCAGGTGTTTTCGGGCAACTTCGACAGCTCCACTCCCGTCACCAGCGTGTTCCCGAAAACTGTGAGCGCACGCTACATTCGCGTCGTTCCGGTCACCTGGAAGAACTGGATCGCACTTCGACTGGAGGTGCTGGGCTGCGAGCATGGCAAGTACTACCACGGTCTTTCTCGCCCTCTGCCACAGCATCGAAACATACTTTGAAAGGGGCCTACAATTACAAATATTTATCATGCTTAAACATTTTTGTTTTCCTCACGGATCCCGACCCTGCGTCTGTGCAGCGAAAAAGTAATAATCAAAGAACCGAGAAAGAGCCCTAGTACTCAAGTTGCCTGCTTTGCTATTGCAAGGTGATAAGCTTTGACCAAAATAGGCAAGTTGGCTGTAACAACGCACATTTCGGCCCGTCTCGTTAGGCTTGAAATTTGTGTACGAAGAGAAATTTACCAGCACGTATGCGTGGATGTTTCCAGTTTGTTTTCTGTTTTACTGACATATATTATTAAACTATAAAGCAGTATAGTCAGACTGATGATTATTTTCCATGCCATACTGACAGTTTTAGGCATAAAAAGTACAGCTACCCGTCCAGAACAAGAAGTCAGGAAACCTAAGAAAGTATTCACGAACTAGGCTTTTGAGAACGTTCTTTAATAAGTTTTGTCGTATATTATTTATTTTGCTATTTATACACCGAAATGCTTGTATCAGATAAAAATTGAACTATGCTTGGAGAAGCCGGCTACATTTTAGAATCGGTAACATTTCCATTTATTTTGTTTTACTAAATATTAAAAAGACACACAAACTTAAGCCCTAAAAAAAAAAGGGCTTTCTGTATCTTCAAAGCCCACCATTTCTTGTATTTGAGTATCGCTCTGTCTGCCACCGAAACCTGTTTCGTCGCCCGGTAGAAAAAACAAACGATAGTAGTTAAGATGGTACATTAAAAAAGCCCGTTATTGCTGCAACGCCCGATAGGTGTGCAAGTCTTCCGAAGCTAGCACTTAAAACTTCTACCCGGTCTATGCTGGAGTAAAACGTTGGTGGACAAAAAGATGAATTTGCAACAAAGTTTAGTCTACTCAGCGAGAGAAAATGTCGCGATAATCTTAAGAGCAGAGTCTACCGCGATCAACCAAGGCCGTTATAGCCGTTTCAGGGGAGCTATCCATCCTGCAACTGTCTCGCTTGTTTACCGGGAGTTTTCTAACACAAAACGACACACAATCTCGCCCTGTAAAATATTTTTACTTACGAACCGCGGATTCTTTGCTGCTTTATTGAAATTGATTTTGAAGGATGAAACCACGTTCCCTCGATTACCTCTTTTCAAAACAGAAGAATGGACCACGACGCCCGGTCCTACGACGCCCGGTCCCACGACTGCCGCCCCGATAGTGGTGCCCGGCTTCAAGTGCCCCGAACCCAACGGCTTGTTCCCGGACCCGATCAACTGCCGCATGTTCTACCACTGCTCCAACGACCAGCCGCATCACAAATGGTGTCCGGGAGACCTGCACTTCAACCCCAAGCTCCTTGTGTGCGACTGGAAACAGAACGCCGGATGCGGTGAGTTGGGGCTGTCGTTTGATGCTAAGGGATGCCCATAGCCATGTTTCTTCAATAGTTGAATGTATCATAAATAACGTAGTTGCTGATAAAACCGTTCAGGCTAATGAATTAGCTGACCATATTACTGCAGTTTATGACTCTCGTAACGTATTGACAGCTCCTCTCTGCAGCTTCCGCGGGACTACGAAATTCACGGTTGTCTTCTTTTTTTAACTTTAAAGCAACGCAGATGTCTTCTGCTTTGAGTTAACGTGCTTTCCATTGAAGATTCTGAAAACATTTAAACAACCTGACATTAATATAATAAACAGCTTATGCAACGCGGTCTGCTACATTTGGCTCGTATTTAAGCAATTTCTTTGCAAGCGTTTGTAGCTTGAGTACTCGTAAATGTTACTAATTAGCACGGCATTTGAACGAGATGAAAATGAATTACGTCATCACAAATTCATATAATGTGAAAAATGAAATTGAAAATTATAATGGGACAGTTATTTATGTGTGAGCTACGCCGATTTTGAAATTTTGGCCATTCCGAATTAAGATACGGAGTTTACAAAAGTTTATTGCATTCAATGCTGGACATAGTTGGCGGGACCAGGACAGGGGCACTTTTTTACATACCACGTGAAGTGTACATTGAGGAGCACAAGATTTTACCACCTACGTTAGTGCTCCCGATGAGTACACTTCACCCCATAGGTAGTGTTTATTATTGCCTTTCGCTCGTTAGATAAACCCAGAGATAAAAAAAAACAACGCCGATCACTTGTTCGCGCTGTGTCCAGCAGTGTACAACGCAGATATACAGTATGTATTTGTAAAACTTGCTCATAATTTTGCATTAATGTTTTATTTAAAAAAATAACGTCATTTAGGAACGAAATTAATATTTAACTAGTTATGTTTTTTTAAATAAATAAAATGTGTTTCACCAAAAGATGAAGGCAGTATTTTGTGTGTAATCGAGACATAATAATAAGCAATTCGTTTATTTTTCCATCTATTCAAGGTAAATACATATTATTATGACAATAATAATGTTCGTTTTAATACTCTGATTATTGGGGAAAATATTTATCTAATAGAGCTGGCTTAATTTAGCTATCTGCTTAAATATAGGCTATCACTTTAATATGTCTCAAGCATTATTGGAAGCTTTCCCGATGGAGGATAGCATGAAAAAGGATTCCGAACCTAGACAAAAATGCATAGTACCTAAAATGTTGTTTGGGTGAGAGCAAAGAATATGATATAGAAATTCACTTTCATATACATGTTTGTTTGTCTTGTGCATTAATATAAATGCAGTTTCTTTCTGAGCGCGCGCTGGCTAGCGTTGTTAGATTATTCTAAAATATTTTAATAGGTAGTAGCTTCTCCTTATATCAAAAATCAATTAATTGCTTTCCTTTGTTGATTGGCGATTTCTAGTTTAGCTTCAAGTTTGATAAGCGAAAGCAGCTTTCAAGTCATAAGCTTTCCGGGAATGAGCAACGAAGACATCTAGCATGTAACCTGGGGCGTTTAATGCGCCACCGGTTATATAATATGCAGGGTGTTTCTTGAAACTTGGGCCGAATCGCTCCTGCAAAATGCCCGCATCGTACGACAGACACAAAAAAAGGCTTATGTTCTATTGGTTTCTGGCCTATTGAGGTTAAAAGAATAACGTTCGCTATGCTTTTAATGGTTTTTGGGTAATTAACTTGTTAATTAGTGAATATAAAGTATGGTTTTATTTCGAAACTTTCTGGTGCCATCATTGAAACCACGAAGCCAGATCGCCTTTAAAAAATACAAGGCATGCGCGGAATCTCGCGGCCTTCCGAAAGAGCACACAATTTGGACGCGATTTATTTTTATTCCAGAGGAAGGATTCATCAGTGAACAACCCAAGACTACACCGGAACCGGGTAAGATAATTCTTTCTTCATTTTTCCCGCTAATGCGAACCTTTGATAATAACAATAACATTAGAGGGTTTGAACCGCCTACGGCTGTGCTTGTAGACGCTACAGGGTCGACCTGATAGAAACTTCACACTGCTGGAACTAGAACAAAAAAACAAAAAAACAAGCACGTCACGTTGTTTGTGCTAGTAGAAAAATATGCCGATGTTGTACGACGAGGAGAGATAACGCAGAGGACAAACTAATTAGCACCTCTTCCTTACTTTACCTTAAGAATAATAAAGCGCCGATTACGGATATGCTCAGAGTGTACGTAGGGCCGCATTTTTTCATCCGCAACTCGAACACTACGACAGCTAAAAATAGAAGGAAATCGAATATTTATTTCATAGTTCATGTTGTCCTTGGTGTTTATCCTCCTACGCCGTAGGATGGTTAACAACGCTGGTTAATTGATATTGGATAAAGTGGTGTACCAATCTTAGAGCATGTCATGAGATGGTGACCAACCATGGATTGTTGGAATTTTTCATTACAAATAATTATTCATGTTATATTTTTATCTACCTTGCTTTGTTTATCTCTGTAAATACGTTGGACATTGAAGATATGCCTATCGCGTGGCGTGAAAGCGACTCCTGTTTTTGGATGGTAATTTTCCCGTAAAAGGAAGTTGTAGAGAACAAAGAAAACAAGAAAAAAATCTCTGGAGACATCTACTACAAAGCCTCGAATATGATTTCGTAAAAAAATTTGCCCGAAAACTAAGAACAAAAAAATCTGGAGGCGTCTATTAGATGGCATAGAATCTGATCCCCCACTGAAGATTACAGACCCGAAACTATTGTCTAAATTGTGAAAGTAGTATTACGGCCCTCAGAATCGCAAAACTCGTCAAATACGAAGTTGGGGCCAAAGTTCGCAGTATACGCTGACTGGACTTTCACGGCGATGGCGGCACGCTGGACGAGATGTCACTCATCCAAATTCTCTCGGTGCTCACATTTCAGGTATCAGTGTCAGCAAGAACATGAACACGAAAACTGAAAAGTAAAAACACACCGCTGTCCCTTTCTGTTTTCGTGTTTATGTGCAAGCTAGCACTTATACCTAGCATCTAACAACTAGCTGAACTTAAGCTCAAATTCAACTTGAGCTACAGCGCTCCGATGAAGTTCGTTTTGACTTCGTGTTTCACAGTATCGCTGAGTTAGCGATATTGTGAAACACAAAGTGGTAACGAGCTTCATCCGGAGCACGCGAGAGCAACACCGTGGTACAGTGAATTAGAAGTAGGGGTAGCGAAAAAGAAGCGGCGGTGCCCCATCGGTCGTGTTATGGTGGCTATAAGGGGAGGTGTGCCGAACAGAGAATCGATAGCATGCCACTTGTTCATGACGCCGGTGGCACCGGTACCCTGCGCCTACACTCTAAGAAATGGCTGCGAGTCTACTTACCCGCCAAACACTCAAAGAGCCAATCTCTGCGATCTGGGAAATCAGCTCAGCGAATGATGAGGCGGAACATCTGTTTAGACTTAAAAATGAAGTCTGCGCTGTGGCATTGCGCAACGCAAAGCGTCATGCTTGCATTGCGTCATGACACAGCGCAGACTTCATTTTTAAGTCTAAACAGATGTTCCGCCTCATCATTCGCTGAGCTGATTTCCCAGATCGCAGAGATTGGCTCTTTGAGTGTTTGGCGGCCACACACATCGGGCGGCGCAGAATTTCACCACGCGTAGAAGTGCGTGCCCGCTAAACAAAACAAAACAAAACGCGCAGAAACGCTGTGCGCGGTAAACAAAACAACAACAACAACAACAAGAAATATATAAAAAAGGGAACGGTTGTTACAGGTTCGCGGCTCATGGTTGTGATATGCAAGCAGGGCTAGGCAGTGCTCGGGAAATAAGCGCTAGCTCTACCTTGTAAATTAAACACGATGTGTTTCACAATCGGAGGCCGCTGCTTTTTCCACTACTAAATTTTCTATAACCGTGGGGCCAGGGGATTGAACGGCTGGACTGATGACGTCGCGCCCGCGTGTCCCTACATCCCTACGCCGCGTTAGAGTCAAGGCTGTCTAGCTTGTCCCTAGGCGGGCTGTGAATACTGTGAATTTTCTCGTTGCGAGATCGTCGTTTGTGGAAGTTATCGGTGACGACAAAGTGCCGTTTCACAACTTTTGGGAAGGAGTTATTTGAGGCCAAAATATTCGCACGGGTATCAAATCGAAGATTAAACTCTGATATTGTGGAGCCGTGCGCGCTGAACGCGGCTTTAGAGCTCATCTTCCGCCATTGTCAACAACACTGCCGGGGTCACCGAAAGACGGTGTGGGTAGTGACGTTGGTAGTGTTTGAGGAATGAGGAAGCGACGAGGGATGGCGAGAAGAAAGAAGGGGAAGGATAACAAAAAGAGGTGCGACCAACACACAGACTCACACACATACACACAAATAGGGTTCAGAAGTGCCGTAGAACATGTTTCAGAGGGAGACAGAGATAGAGTAAGAGGAGATGGGGGGGGGGGGGGTGACGGTAGTGAAGAAAGGGGACATCCCTTAAGCTGAATCTTTTATTATAGATTTCTAAAATGTCTGGGCACTACATGGGAAGATATGGTCTGGGCACTACATAGGAAGCTATGGTCTGGGGCTTGGGCGATCGCCTTCCCCTTTGCCCGTTTATGGCCATTGTCCCCTCTTACGACGTCAATGAGGGAGGGGGTGGAGGGCCAGGTGCATCGGCGCTTTCCCTGTACCCTGTTTCGACGCCCCTGATTTGAGGCCTTCCAACTGAGCGACGACGAGGGACAGCACAGCATGCAATTTTCGAAAGAATGATTTCAGAGCTTCTGGAATTAAAACGGTTTCCGTTTCATGAACTCACGAGCCGCCATAATAGAATTTCAAGCGAGAGGCTCGTGCCAGGGCTAGTATAGTGTGCACTTTTAGAGTTCCTATCCTTGACACAAGGGTCAGGATTATCAGTTGTGAACGACAAGTTTGATGGTGTGCGTTGGAATCGACGGTGACAAGTTTGATTGTGTACGATGGAAGCTTGGAGTCATCGCGTTCTTAGAACATCACCGTTCATATTGACAACCTGACATTACTCGTATTTCCGTTGATGACAGCAGAATTAGACCAAGTCTGGTTAATATTGGAAACCCGACAACACCGACGTTTTTAATAGCCAGCATGGACAATTGTCGTTACGAAGAAAAACACAGTAAATTGGTTTGATCCCGCCGATGGGGGACAACAGCCCGGAGCCGAAATCCGCCCGAAGGCAGACAACGCTTCTCGGTGTGTTCTGACCTATACTTCGTTTGCACCTTATCTTGTACCGCAGCGAAGGCTTGAAGCGCAGGGCGTCATTAGCGTTGGCAGCTGCCCTTGGTGCACGAGGCGTGTGCCGGCCGAGATGTGACTGCAGAGCAAGGAGCTCGCGCTTGTAGCCTTTCCTGCGGTACAACACATGCTGAAACAGAGTATTAGCGGCGAGATGTGTCGGTCGAGCGCCCTCGTTTGGTTACCATTCGCGATGTCATTACCTCGCGAACAACAAGTTCGATGGTGTTTGTAATGCGGCTATGGTGGAACCGCCTTGAAATCGTAGCGCTCTCAAAGCAACACTGCCAACACCGTCACAGAATTGAAGTTCTATACATTCCTCTTATTTCCGTCGATGCCAGACATCCATTGCTGACGTCGAAAGAGTCAGCAGTTTCAGGTGCAGTGTGGTTGGGACTCGACCACAGCGACGCTTTGTGACCGCTCAACGTCGCCGAAAAAGCTCGTCGGCGCGGAAGACTTTGATCATAGATAACAGGCCGAGAGAAAGAAAAGGAGCGGGGACGTATTAGAGCGCAGCTCTTAGGCGCCCGTTTCCGGCTTAAGCGGCGTCGCCGTCGCCGTCGCCGTCAGCGTAACCGCGCAGTGCATCATGGGAAATATCCCATAATGCACCGGGCGGGACCCTCGTGACGTCACTCGTGACGTCACGTGTGACGTCACGAGGGTCCCGCCCGGTGCATATACGGGATATTTCCCATGATGCACCACGCGAGGAGAAGGAGGAGAGGAGGAGGAGGAGGGAGGAGGAGGAGGGAGGGAGGGGGGAGGTGGAGGAGGAGAAGCTTGAAGGATGAGGAGGAGCAGGAGGAGGAGGAAGAGGATGGAGGAGGGAGGAGGAGTAGCAGGGAGGATGAATAGGTGAGGAGAAGGAGGAGGAGGGGTATACCCTCCCTCAGTATCCTTCCATCCTCCTACTCTAGAGCTACGCTCCAATTCGGAGCTACAGAGTGTGGTAAACGTCTTTCATTTTTTTAATAGCTTCCGCCTTATCAGTGGAAATAAGAACGATATCAGACTGTCGACATCGACGGTATTGATTTTAGAATGCAATTACCCGAAGCCCCGCCGTGCCTTTTAGAGACCATCAAACATGTTGGTTGCAGCTGATCATTTTTGTCGTGACGTCACACGTATGAACCACGGTAGTCTCCGCCCGCTCACTCGTGGGTAGGGATTTTTCGCCACGGCAACGAAAAAACGTCACGAAGAAAAATGGCCCGCGGGTTTGTAAGGCTCGCTTCAGACAGGCAATTTCTCCCACCAACTACATGCTACGATCTGGGGAAAGATAGGGAACAACTCGCCACCAACAATGAAATTGGTGGGAAAGTTGCCCTTTCTGAAGCGGGCATACGAAAATTTGCTTAGCAGAGAAGCACCTCTAGGGTCTTTATTTGACCTAAAATGAAGTCATTTCTCTCTCTTGCGGCGTTATTTCGGCCCCTCCTCCCGCTACGTCATAACTCAAATAATATTTGTGTTCTACGAGTTTAGCGACCCAAGTAAACATATCGGAAACCACTTCCCCATCCTGCTGATGACCGTCTCATCTGCGATTTACAGAAGGACTATCGGGAGTTGGACTATCCTAGACTCGTGCAGTGATTACGTTCTAATCTGCTCATCCTTTTCGGGGAAGCGGTGCTTTCAGGGAGTCAGCATTTGCTGGCTCATTAGACAGGTCGTAATGGTTGACAGACGTGTGTGCTGTCAGCTACACGTGAGGACATACTTTATAAACACTGCCTGGACTATATGAGTGAATAAGGTATCATGGGGTTTAGAGTGAGCGTTCATGAGACGGATGTAAACATGTTGTGCACTCGTGACCAGCTCGTCTTAACTACTGACGTCTCTGTTGTCTATACGGGATGCAGTCGTCACCCAGCCCCCGGAGCCTTGCGTGGCGTACGGACCCTGGGTCAGCACCACGGACCCCGGGCTGGAATCCGAGGGAGACGTCGAGGACATTAGGCGCATCATCGAAGAGTCCGGCATGTGCAGGGAGCCCATGGGAATTGAGTGCCGAGAGTACGCCACCGACGCCGACTACAGATCCACTGGCCAGAAGGTCACGTGCGACCTGGAGCACGGTCTCCGCTGCCTCAACCACGAGCAGGACTCCAGGCCCTGCCTCAACTACAAAGTACGCGTCAAGTGCTGGACATGTGGTGAGTGCGAATCCTTGGTTGCCTTCTGAAATGCAATACTGGGGCACTAATGTGTATTGAAAACTGTGACTGATTACAGTAATCAGATACTGCATCACAAAATTAATTGAACATTTATCAGAAAGTAATTGATTACGTTTCACGTTACTTATTAAACTATAACGAGATAAAAAAAAATGCATGCATATGTTCAGAGTGGTTTTATTTTGTTGTAAAGCGTAGCTAATCGTAGATAAGAAAACCTTATGTTCTTAGTGCGTTCTATACAAGGACGCGCTGGTGAACTCTTTCGAGATGGAGTGCGTGTGGGAAGGGAAATGGGGGGGGGTTCTTTGTCGCGGCTAGATGAGGTCAGTGCAGAACACAGTCGTCTATACCGCGGCAAATTCGGACCGTAACAACCCGTACACAGGAAACGGGCATTCTCGATAGCTCGGTCCGTCAAAACGTCGATGAGCGCGTTGACATTCTAACCATTCTGCTATCTTGGTATGTTTTTGTAGTTGTTTAGGGGTAAAAAGAATGTCCAACGTTGGTGCAACTTAGACGAGTGAGGCACGGGCAGTCAGCGATTTTTACGTAAAAAATCTCACCTTAATAATTTTGGCTCTTTCGAAAACATATAAGTGACTACAGAAAAATACTTATTCAATTACAGCGAGCGTTACCGCAAAAAAAAAGAGTAATTTAAGCGTTAAAAAGTTGCAAGAAAATGTAATTGATTACAAGCAACCAGTTACTTGTAACTCGTTATGTACAAGTCTGATTTGGACACTCGGCGAAGAAGTCATCGAGAAATCAGGCGGCCTTGATCGGCAGGCGCCAATGTCAAGCGTGGCGCCGGCCAATCACGGACGCTGGATTTCTGACCGACTTTTTCGCTAAGTGTCGAGATTAAGAGCCCCTGGTGTAATCTTTCGAAAATTGAACTTAATATATTTAACTTCAAGTTAGTGATGGCATCACGTGAGCGTTAAGTTGCCCCAAGTATTTCATTGTCTTATCGGCCTGATTCCGTCATCACACATATATATATAATGGCATGTATAATCTACCACAATATGAAAGATCCATTCAGCGGGCAGTTTATGCGGCGGTGCTAAGCACGCTTTGTCCGGAGGCACTTTATTTTTTAGAAAGATAATAGAACAAATGTTCAATTATTTTTCCCCTACGCAAAGTGGGCTCAAACAGAGAAAATGTTTTGTTTAGGTACACATTGTTGCGAAGCATGAACTGCACCGTCGAATGGGTCTGTCTTGCTGGTAGAGACTATATATATCAAAATTACCTAACTTGTTATGGCAACCTTATAATGATCACTTAAAGTCTAACCCTAATCACAAGCTCCACTGTGTAAAAAAACAAAACACACTTTCCTCACACATTTGTTATTAAAGGTAGTGGTATGTTATTTATGTTTGCTCGAATTTAGAACATTCCTCGTCTATTTATGATCTTCGCCACATCACACTGATTAATAGAGTGAAGGCAATACAGAATCGCTAGGTCCGTTTCTTTCTTTCCAATTATTACAGATCTTGCAGCATTACTAACTTAAAGACCACCCTTAACACTCTCTCTCTGTCGCCACCCGTAGAAAAATGCATCACCTCTGCCTCTTTCACACGATTTATCATCTTAAATAATTGCACAATCTACGATCGATTAAACATGCTTCTTGTAACTCACTGCATGTTCACCATTGCCATGAGGTCACCGCAGCTCATCAAAACACACTGACCTGCACATACTTTCTTTACAAAAGCATGCCATGCCTGGAACAGCTCGTTTCCTTCAGTCATTAAAAATGTCAGTGATTGCTTTCGTGACTCATCTGTTCCTGGAACGGGACTTGGACTGGTGAGTTTATCGTGCTACACCGTCCAGGCGTGGAGAATGGTCCCAAAAGGGCTACAAAGTGCGTCAGCGGAGCCGGAGACGGGAGGATCGCGCTAAACCGATCCCTGCCGCCGTATCGCATGCAGTTATCAGTGTTTTACAGCGGTAGCTGTCAGTACCCCTCTTCCGGACAACAAAACACTCACGTACCGACTCAAAACCCGACTCTACAACAGAGGCACTGCTCTTCCTCTCCCCGCCATTCCTCACACACGTCAAGGCTCTCCCTCCCCCCTCCCTTACCCCCCGTAGGCCGCCGGACGCCCCCCCCCCCCCTCCCTTTACGGCAGCCGCCGTTGCAAAATACCCACGTGGTCCCTCTTGCGGACAGGCTCCTTGCCTCCCCATTGCCGCCACCCAGGTTCTTCTCGTACTGACCGATCTACAGAACCGTTCATGCGCATACACGCGCGGTCGCAGGCACCGCCGTTCTAAAAAAAAAAAAAATTGTCTTAGCCAAGAAGAAAAAAAAAGATCGGTGTCTTTTTTCAACAGATGCAACACTCTTGCACAATCCTTCCACCAAAGCACACATCTGCTCACACACGGCATCCTGCAGCAGTTCCACTGAAAGCAATGGACCCGTTGCAAACACTGTAGAGCACACTGGCTGAAGGCAACTTTACTTCAACCTGCCTTTCCACAACGCAGCAGCTACTGCTGTCAATTGCAGCACACTTTGGGCGGTCATCTGCAATTTTGTTTCTCTATGATTAAATTTGTTTCGTTTTAAAGGCAACAAAAGACACGGAGATATGGCTAGGTTCTCGAAACAAAATGCTGTAGAGCATACGTGTATCGCTTTACATTTTGTTTTGTCGCATGCCAACCAAGGCATTTTTTTAAAACGCAATTCAGTATTAAACAATAACGTGCCTTTCCTTGTTCGGCGGAGCTGGCAAACGCTTCTCAAAATTACAAAACTGTTCGCAAAAAAAAAGCAAAAGCAGAAAACAAAAAAGCTCACCACTATATATTTAAGAACGCTTTATTGGTACCGGAAAGCTCTGTAACTTAATATATTTAATCTCTAGGAATTTAAAATATATGCTTACCACAATGTAAATTTTCAATCTGCACGTACTAAATAAGAAAGTAAATTTTCGAAACCTTTCTGGACGTTTTATCGACAAAAGGCCGCGGTATTTCGTGGAACCCAATCTTTCGACAAGCGCCAGGAAATTTACAAACCAAACTATCTCGCATAATTTGTAATTCTCATCCACGCACTCATCTATTAGCGAAACTACCACAGAAGGCAGTGAACTCGCCACGGTCTGTAGCAGTCTACGAAAACTTGCTGATCTGCTTCGATCCACCGACTGACTTTCCCCTTGTTCTTGCCCGATGCCGGGGCACTCCGTTCGAACAATACGGTCGCGTCGACTCCGCCGGGAACTGCAACGTCAAATTCTCCGAAACGTGCCAGCTTTGCTTCTCTAGTTTCGGGTCATCGTCTCTTTGAGGGCGCTTCCAGTCTCGTGGGGCTGTTGTGTACGCCTGCAGAGGGCACAGACGCTCTTGAACTCGGGGGCGTTCGGGAGGGAGCCGATGAGTTCAGAATGAACTCGCATTTTGTGAGCCTCGGGTTTCGCCTGGATGCCAGTAGTCTGGCACGAACTTGCGGATTAGTCGCGAAAAGCTATTAGTTGACAGCTTCTCTGAACTAATCTAATTTGAGGCAGTTAATATGAATAAACAACGAGATTATACGGCCGCATAATAAACCCGCAATGTACAGCAAAACACGAACTCAAAATATACTTTTTTTAACGCTGAAAAAGAAAACTTGCGATTCACAGAAATATTATAGAAAAACAAAAACGGTAAAAGACACTTCAGCTTTGTTCTGATTCAAAGCTAATCAGTGTGAATGAAATCCACCATGTATGAAAGAGCTCTGTTATTGTACAGAAATATCAAAAACGTGCTAAGTGTTATATAAAAAAAGCCCTTAAAGGTATAATATCCAAAGACACATTCAACTCGACCATAACGGTCTCTCAATTAGAAGACCGACGAAATATACTTAAAGCTTCATATTTTTATAAATAAATTGTCAATACGCAACACAAGAATTTCTGCGCAATCATCATTTCCGCAGACATTACAAAGACGTAGTACAGAAGTAAAAAAAATTAATTGTCACGTATAACACGAGAAGGTCAACTTAGAACCTAAAATAATATTTAACGAGGCGAACTTGTGCCTACAAGCTTAAAGAGGAAGGTGCCACGCCGTTGTCAGATCCGCCAATCACGTGGCAATATGTGCTTATCTGGAGTTAAAAAGAAAAAAAAGAATAAAAAAAGAAATTGCGCACGATGTTTTTGCAAAGCGTAGCCGCCTAATGTGATCAGAAAAAAATGTTAAAAAATTTTAAACTTGTTTAGAAAAAGACGCGACTCCCTACTTTGGTTTCAGGGGCCCTGGAGGTTTCGACGGGAACGCCCGAGTTGACCACCGTGCACTGCCCCGAAGTGTCCGGCGAGAACGCGACGGCCTGCGGCGAAGGCTGTCCCGTGGGCTTTGCCTGCGACGGGGTCGGCTGCGTCCACGAGGCAGACTGTCCGTGCGTCAGGGACGGGAAGCACTTCCCGGTACGGCTTCGTGACCCTCACAATGCAAAATGAAAAAAGCGCCAAAGAAAACAACAAAAAACTTGATATTGTTTTGGGTCGCCATACTGGTCTTCTAGGTACTCGTCTTGTAGTAGAATATAGAAAGCTTGATAATATAATACTAGATTATCTAAAAGACAAACCTCGTCTTCGAGGTGGTATTGCTTGGTTCGCCATGCCTCGTCCACTTGGTCAAGTTTATATTGTTTTACAAGTTACTTTTCGAATAAACTGAAAAGCGTATCCTGCTTACTTTTTTTTTTTGGTCCTCGTATTGCAGGTTTGCTGTTTTCAGAGTACTACCGAAAAAGCGAGGAGTAAGAATAATAAGCGAAAACTAGTTCCTAGGCTCTAAACTATAAGTGCAGATTTTAAATTAAAAAAAAAGCGCGGTACATGAAAAAAAAACATAATGCGCGAGTTTAGCCACGCAATTTTGCCAAGTCTTCTCGAAAACCGGTGGAGCCCTCTGCCTTGTTGCTTTGTGGAAGACGGGAGGACTGTATTTTAGAAGTACAGACGTTTAGCTTGACAAGTTCGAATGCATATTGCTGCCGTCGCTTGTACGACCAGGCAAACGTGCGATGCAATGTGATGTTCACCTTAAATTTTGTGTCCGACTCGGTGCCCTTTCCGCCATAGTGGCATAACCACACGACTGGAAATACTCTGTTTTTTTTGTGAGGTTAAGGAACCACTTACCCAATAAAGGGGAGTCTGAAAATTGTGCGCTAAAAATAGGTAACGCTAATGTTGCTTTTCTTAAATTAATGCTAAAATGTTTTCCCAGTACAAGTGCAGTTTGAGCAGTATAGTGCTACTGCTATACCTGGGGAAACAGCCCCACGCAGTGCTAATTACGCAAATGAGCGGCTACAGAACGCCCGCCAATTAATACATTAGTCAGCTGACGTTGTCCTGAACTTTGAAGCTGGAGGTACGCGAGCTTATTTTCTACACACTGCCGAGATACGTTCATTGTCAACCCACACATTAGAGATATTCGGCGGAGTGCGTTGACGCACAGCAACTCGGAGCACGTGGAACGAAAGCTGGCGCTGCAGATCCCGGGGATCCTGGGTTCAATCATATCCTCCTCTATTCTCACAAAGCCTGGCAGTTCGACGACGGAGCATAGAGTGCCCGGTCGCGGATTTAGAGTGCGAGGATCTGGTAGCACAGAGCATCAAAGAGCCATTTCTCGGGGAACCTGGACGTGAGCGCACAGCTTTTGCAGCGGCGAGGACCCGAAACACACTTGTTCGCTCGGGAGAAGTGTGTTTCACGGCGTCTCGCCGCAGCGGGGCGCCAGTCACGTGGCTCTCCTCTCATCCGTTGTCTGCCGCTCCACCCTTTCCATTTCGGCGGCCGCTTCTGTGGTGATCTGCCAGGCTTTGTCAGCATATAGGAGGCTATGGTTCAATCCCAACCGCTATCCGTTTCTGATCTGGACGAGCATCGTACCAGCGTGCGGTCATGTATCACTATCGCTTGATTCAGGTCAAAGACTCCTGTCTAGCGGTTTGTACTCCACCGGCTCAATTTCTCATCTACAGCCGAGAGACACCGGACAACCAGTGGGGAGGACTAAATTCCCTCGCGTAAACACACACGCAACACAAGTACACGTGCGCGCGACCGTCAGAACCCCGTAATCGTATACTCGGCTAGCTAACCGTGCATTCCCATGGAATCGAGTTTTGGATCGATCACGTCAGAGCATGAAGGAGGGAATGTAAACACGCTCCTGCAGGGATAATCGGTAGGCCGCACGCCACGCGGCTCGTGTGATTATTTGGGTTTGAGAACACGGGCGACCCTGTCACGAGTTTTGTGGTAATTGCTCTCGGTTCTCGGGGAGGAGTGCGACGAGCGGAGAGATTATCAATAACCGCAGCGCTTCTTTCCTAATGTGCCGATCGATAGTGTAGATCAATAAGCCGAGACCTCAAAGCGCTGCGCGCACTACTCGCGGGAAGTGTGGATCGGAGGTTGATGGGAGGAGCGAGCAGCCAACACTGCGTTGTTTTGAAGCAGAGTTAAAAACCGCTCTTTTTGAAATGATCACTGTACTTTAATTTTTGCAAATTATGCTCGTTGGGAACGGATTCCATCAATATATTATTTTACTTAAGACCTTGAAGCCAACAGAGCAGCCGAACAAAAATTCTGCCAGAAGCAGCTTGACGCGGTCTGGGGCAGTGGCGGAGCCAGGAATCTTTATTTTTCGGGGGGGGGGGGGGGTGGCGGAGTAAGGTGGTTAGGATGTCTACGACGTGGAGTGCGGGGAGGGGGGGGGTGTCTGAAGTTCATTAGCCCATGGAAGCAGCAAGCTTCTGGAGGTGACATGATGCCACCAGAAATGAAGCCAGAGGTGTGGAGAGACACGCCCCCAACGACGACCAAAACCACAGCTGTTTTGGTTTTGGCCCGAGGGTGACCAAAACAGCTCTGGTTTTGATCATCGTTGGGGACGTGTCCCTCCTCACTTCTGGTTTCACCTTTGGTGGTGTCATGTCGCCTGTAGAAGCTTCCTACCTCCATGCAGATGTTCCTTCCCTGGTTACGACACTGGTCTGGGGCCCGTCTCAAATTTGTCAGCAGGATATTCATCGTAGGACACAAAGGCAAACTACATAAAGAAGGAAAGATACGCTGAATAATCGAGTATTATTCAAATAAAACGTCGGATACGTTCAACTTCTAACATCATTACACAAAGCAAAACGAAAAAAGTCCATACACAAACCTTCGACAAAAAAAAAATGCAACTATGTACGGAGGAAAAAATAACGCGAAACATAAACTGTCTCAACACATATCTTCTAACAGCAGGATATGAAACCCAGATGAAAGTGGAAATAAGAAAAAATCAAAGTAGATAGGGAATTGAAGTTACGGGCAACAAAAGTTAAATACGAACTTCTAACTTTATTAAATCATTACGCGGAGCGCAAATACATCTAAAAGTAAGAGAATGCAAGAATGTATTCCCGTTTTCCCCTTTATTTGATCCTCTTGTTAGAATGTTTACGCTTTTCATGGGCATACTTGGTGGTGGCCTTGTTGTGCTCATAATACGCAGATTGCGCACGCTCGCGAGAAGTCGTTACTTGGTTGAGGCACGACTCATAACAAAGGCGAGAATAAGGTGAACTATTTCGAAATAGATTTCCCATACATCTTTCTCATACGACTTGGGACGAATATATTCTTATTATAAATGATGTTAGTGACGTTGTATTGAACGAAAGACAAGATACCTTTCTCGTTGTACTGCAAACTGATGACGTAATAGAATTCCACAATCACTGTCAAATAGTTTCTGATAAATTTTCGCAATATGCAAATTTAATATAATTATATTTGCAAACAAATCAATTTAAACTGTGTTAAATGACATTGACAAAATAGAAAAATGATTAAAACGATTATGAAACAAAATTTCTCTTTTCCAAACAGTTTCTACCAAACCATTCAACTAACCGAGAACTTCCATCTTTAACGATTGAAACACCCTTTTTATACTCTATTGACACAATAATATTGCATCATTGGCGTATTTTCAAAGGCTTCAACTTTTAATATTCCCTGGTTTATTATGACTCAGAACCCCTGGAGGTATACGTACATTTGAACGACGGCTTAGCGTCCGGCGATGTGAAGTTAATTTCCGCGATTAGGGAAACACTGGAAACACGTGTGATTTTAAGGCGGCTTTGAGACAATTAAGCGGCTCAAACAGCTTTCGATAAACGTCCACTTTGATGTCCTGTAAAAAAAAAAAGAAATCTCTATTGAGCTCGTAAATGTTAGCAGATAGTAATCTACACTACAGTAAACCAACAAAAGTATGCATATAAAACACGAAGAACTATACAAGCACTGATTCGCTTCCACAGCACCTACACCAATACTTGTTTCTTTCCCTCTCGGTACATAACGGGTGACTAATCTTAATAAAACTAGGCTTTGTGAAAAACCGTGACTCATTTAAATATTGCACACGCTCGATCATGCTGAAAAAGTCCGGGGAGCACAAAAATCTGTCCTGCTCAAACCGCATAGACTTATGTTAAAATATTTTTGTTTTGCCTTGAATATTTTTGCAATACGTCACGTGACATTAGGTCACGTGACTAAATTTATCCCGATAAATTTAACGGGCAAACTATATTGGTATTCAGGTCACGCGGCTTCGTCATGACGTTAATTACCCGCTAAATTTAACGAAGAAATCGGATTGTGTAACGCTTCCAGTGTGTCGCTCGCTCACGACCCTCGTGTAAGACGCTCGTTCATGACAATTTTCTCATAGAAAACGACACATTAAATATATTCTTTGTAAAAAAGAAATCACGCATCCTTTCATCTCACTTATTCAATGACCGAACGTATCAATGTATGCAAAGACAACGACGACGAAATAAATTTTAAGTGTTTGTGAGCTCGTACGCTCCTTTGCAGTGATCATGGACTGAGGTGACCTAAGAGACAGGGCAGCCCTGTCGACATCGTGATGCATACAACGACCCCTTTTGACGCAGGTGGGAGGAATCCTGGAGACGAGGACGTGCCAAGAGTGCCAGTGTCAACTTGGAGGGCGTTCCAACTGTCTGCCAATAGCCTGCCCAGCGTGCCCTGAGGTGAGCGCAACCGGATACCATTGCACGTGAACGCTACAAACCATCATGGTGCCGTGAACTCCTGAGCTGTAAAGCACCTCGAGGACGCGGCAGTTTTTGTCCAGCTGCATGAACATCATAATCAAAACCACTGAGACACGGATCAATGAAACAACCGACAAGACGACAGGGTTTAGATATGATGTTTTCGAACCAACTCGCCTGCATGCTTTCGCTTATTGCGTGAACATGTTCTTTTCTCCTCCACAGTTTGTTACTGACTAGCGTCCGCACCGAAAGTGAGCGCCTGAAACTATAAACTAGTGGATTGCTGGGCTAGTTGGTAGATGGACATAACGAAAAAAGCGCAAAAACGACGGGTACACACACACATGTACGCACACGCACACACACGCATACACCGAAGCGCACATGCACACGTACGCAGACCCTCACATACACACAGGACAGACACTAACTGACAACTAATGTTTATTGCTAACAGTTGTTGTAAATGCCTGGAACTACTTAAATTGAAAAGTACCAGTATAGTATAAATTCTTAGGTCTGCAGCAACATATATGAAAAATGAATGCTCTCGAACTCCTTCGCAAACATGAAGATTATGCTAAAATGCAAGAGGGTTCAGTCTACCAACACAAGGCGCATGAGAGAGAGTCTTATGATTAGTTCTGACGCTTCGGTAGGTGCAGGAATTTCGCGGAAATGAACGTCGAGTGCATCGAGTACATATCGTGCGTCAGACAGAGCGCACTATCACAATCACAACGTTAGTTTCTTTTTTCTGTTTTCAGGCGAGCTCTTGCTGTGCTATAACAAGATAAATCGTTAGGCTTATCAGTGAGAGGGCTAGGCCATTCGCTCCAGTCCACCAAATGGCTTCAATACCAACCTCGCCAAATGCTGCTTTTTGCTCCCAAAAATATTCACGACGGGACTTTTTATGTTACGTGCTTTGCCTAGAATTTTTGTTTTTGTTTTATCAAGCCCGTCAGGTAATTCTTGGTCCTCTACAGGCACGGATGTCTAGAGCGTAATCCCGTCGCGGGAATGGCCAAAAAACCCGGTGAGGTTTAATCATTCGGAAAAGTTTGATGTTTTTGATCCTGCCGGAACCAGTAATAACTTTGCAGCGATCCTTGTGACAATATTAGAAAGTGCTAGAGATAAGGTTAAAGCACTCACTGGAATCATACTTTCTGTGTGCGTTCCAGGGCAGACCCAAGATCTTGAATCCGGACTGCTCGTGTGACTGCGGCGGCTGCCAGGAAGGTCAGCGCCTTTGTCCCACGTCTGGTGAATGCATCAACGAGGAACTGTGGTGCGACGGCGTTGTCAACTGCCCCGATGACGAAGCACAGTGCGAGGGTATGCCACAGATGTATTTGCTGCTGTGCTCTAGATTACGTGATTGTGCATTTTGTCTGGATCTCCGATTTTTTTAGCAAAAGGTGTAGTCTCTACTCTAGCATCAAATAGCGTGGAATTGAGGTCTTCACTGGGAACTGAAATGAATATAGCGTTATGTTGCTTCAGACAATTTGAGAAATGTTAAGCAATCAAACAAAAACCTATCTCGCTTAGTGACTGTTATTAACAGATGGTAACCTATACAGTGCCGTAGAAAGAGCCTACTTCAACAAAGGCGATAGGACTTGAAAAAAAATTACGCCCCATTTTTAAGTTACTATATAATTTAGTGTGGAAAGTCGAAGATTTAATTATGTGTGATGCTCACCATACTCAAGTACATTCAGCGGAAGATTCGTTTTAATTAAAGAAGCAGCGGAGGAAAACAGAACGCCACCGTAGATCTGAAAAGGACGTAAAAAGCGGGACTTTTTGGCGTTATTCTTTGACTCTCCTTATAGTGTAACGTCTTAGGACGACGCTGAAAACCTGCGAAGACAAGAAGACAGAAAAGAGACAACCGCAAAATTGTCTCAAATACAGCTTCGAAAAATTGACTGGACACGGGGTGGCCAGCCGAACGCTCACTTAGCTCTCATGTCCAATCTGTGTCTGCTCTCGATCTCCCCGTGATGACCTGGAAATGCCAGTACACGGGTTTTGATTATTGAAGCTGGTCTCGGGAATGCTCGAAGAAAAGTCGAGTCACAAGAGGGTCACACTATCTTGTACCGGGGTACAGGTATCTTGGCCGGTTCAGCTATTTCGAAGATTTTATTTCGCCTGCCACAACAGAACATATATATATGTCCCAACAAGTAACAGTGGTAAAAATTTGATTTATAAACGAAGGTCAACAAGAAAGTAAAACTTCAATGGTGTCTCGTGACAACAGGAAATACATTGCAAAGAGGAATCACGTTACATTCCTATTTTGATGTCGGCCATGGGAAACAACACCCTATCGTTGGTAACCTATCTCATTATCTCAAGTGTGATTCGTTCCGCATATATCAAATCCTGCACTCCCTCCCTCCCCCTTTTTCCCACTTACCGCATGAATGTGGAGCGCAAGTTCTTCTGCTTCTGGCACAGGTGTTGCGGTGATGTCAGAACGCCGAGCTGTTATTGGCTGATTGAACAAAATAGGGGTAGACCTTGAGGCATCTAGCATTGAGGTCTATCCACTATACTTTCAATCAAAGCCAATCAGAGCTCGGCGTCGTTCTGACGTCACCGGAACTCTGCGCATGAAGCAGACGACTTCCTCTCCGCATTACGATGAGAGCGCCCAGCATTCACGTTTTCCACCATCATTGTTATTTATGGTACCTGGTAAACGACTCTCCCTCTTCTTTCCTTGACTCGCTAAACCTGATGGTTTTCTTCCACTAACAGCTTGAGAAACGTAAAGGGTGGCAAGTCCCGATTGTCTTAGGATTGTCCAGCAGCCAATGAGATTGAAACATCAGCCGTTAAGATTGCCAAAGAACCAATCACAAAGCAAGACGCGTGAACATGCTGTCAGAGACTATAGAATACTTTTGCGAAAGCGGTCAGCCATTAACATTTGCGGAGTTAGGAGCGTCGGCCTCACAATCCGCGTCTCTCGTTTCCAAAGCCAAAACCCTGCTCCTGTGCTCCACCTGTTGCGAAAGTCTTCTGCGGCAAGGGCCAGACGATGACTCTCCAGACGGACGATCAGGGCTGCGAGCATTTCCCTGCGGTAAGACATACCATGCCACGCTTCGTCTGTTTGGAAAACGTTGCGCAAGATATACATTTCATGCAACTTTTTGCTCTCATCCTTCGGCGAAACGAGCTGTTCATGCACCAGTCACGCTTTTTCGGCGCGAGCGCGTTGTTTCGTGCCCAATTGCTTCTTGACCAGTCATCCTGTCCCCGAGCAGAGCTGAGTTGCACGGCCATAGAAACAGCGGTAGTTCTAGGCTCTCTATATTGCTTTTGCCGACATAGTAGAAATCCCGCGATGAGGGACAGCCTGAGTATGCGAGACGGAAACAAAAGAACGCGCATAAAAAGAAGAAAAAGAAAGGCGCACGTTTAAGGTAATGCTAATTTGCACCTAAATTCGTCTTAAACGGGCACTGACACATCAAAATCATATTGTTTTATTCTTATCCGAAACGATTGAAAACGATGCCGGGATATTACCCTCCAAATTGAAACTTGGGAATTCAGTATTTGTGAAGCAAAAAAACAATTTCCAAATGCTGAATTCGAAGTTTCCGCGCGATTCGCGCCCGGTGCGTTGACGTCAAATATTGCGGAACCCTGCATAGTCGACTTTCTTTCACGACTCCGTGCTCCAAGCCGCTGTTGCCATGGCGACCCGGAGCGAGGAGTTAAGGAGCGGGAGATAAGGGCGCCGGTGGACTGGGAAAAACCGGTGTTATTCCGTAGATAGCGGTGCCGTTCTGCCCAGGCGGCATGTTTTCCGAGGGAGGATACAGATCCAGGAGGCGACATCACACCGGACTGCGATTTTTGGCATTTCAAAAAGAAAGGCCGTAGTGCGTTCGCAATTGGGTTAAAAAACATGTTTTTACGATTGCCGTTATTAAATGTTATAGAAATGTCCCCTACAAAGCTTCTAAATTTCATGATTTTGACGTCACCAACTAAAAGAAGCGAGGAGGCGAGGAGTGGAGAGAAAAGCGCCAAAAATAAAAAGGCGCGCACGCGGCATGGAAACTTTTTTGGCAATGCGGTATTTTTTGCGTTTCTATGACTGCAACTTGCATCGTTTTAAACTATAAAAATTACGACAATTGGGGTGTAGTGCCCTTTAAGAATACTTAGCCCTTGGAATTATATGGAAATGTAAGCTGGTGTTGCTCAAACATGCTCGGGAATGTCTAGCCTCGAAGTATTTTAGTTCTTGGGATCGCCTGATTTCACGTGTGATGTGGTCGTTCTTATTGATTTAACTCTCGAGACATCCGCCTCTAATGGTTCATAGAATAGCCCCACCAAAAAGAGCAAATCGGAATTGTCGAGCAGCTGAGAAAACTTCAGCCTTTCCACTCTGGTGAAGAAGGAAGACCAGCGAAGCTGTACTATGGTGGGAATGAAGTAATGTCCGCCGTAAGTCGGCAAGCCAGAGTGGAAAGGCTGGAAGGTTGCCGCCATCTATGAGCGACGGCGAAAAGCCAGACTACCGGCTTGCCGGTTGTCTGGTTGCCGCCGTCGCTCATAGATGGCGGTAGCTGTCCAGAGTTCTGTGTCATCATTTGTTTGCTGACGGACACGATCCTGGGAAAACTAGCCCTTGACAGCTCCGCTGTAAAAAGAAATTGGTGATCCCAAAACACACCGACCTTTTCTAGCTCTCGCATAAGATACTTGGTGGAGGCATGGGAATATGGTAGCAGGCATGCTGCCGATGGCCGTATACATGAGAGCGCGGTGCTGGCAATTTCGTACCCCTGCCTGCCGGGACTTCGCCCGATTGCCTGCACCAGAATACATTAGGGCTCCTTCCGAAAGCTCTACTCGGCGCAGAGCGATAGTCTTGTGGTGCTGCAGGGATGACATTGTATATTTCCGGCAAGCCGGTATACATACGCCTTATATGCCACCCGTATTTCGCAGTTGGGTGAACATCTTTCCGGGCACACAGCGAGTACAGCGCCTGAGTACTTTGCAAAATATAGGCATATCATGCAGTTCGCGTGTTCTCTCTGAGCAAATGTAAATTGTTCTTAAACAGATTTGCGTCTCAGACGTGTAGCGATGAAGAGATTTTTTAGATGTTACAATAAGAGTTTTATACTTCCAGTGTTTCTTCCCAGATCCGGACCCTTCATCCAAAAACATGTTCGCACATTACCTCTTCAAGATGATTACAGAAAATAATTGGGCAGTATGGTTGTTTATAGAGCATTTAAATATGAGTTGCGATGTGTCTCTGCAATGATACATCAAATAGAACGTATCGTAATACAGAGACGCATTTTGTGAACGCTCCTCCCCTCCGCGATCAACCGCACGAAGTACTTTTGCTTTGCTGTTGCAGAGAGCGGGGAGCGTCCCATCATCGTGCCCCCACCACCGAGTAAGTATGCCATTTTGTATTTCGCCAATACAAAGTGAAATGTATGCACCTTCACTGCTAAAGGCCACATTTTCCTTCAGCTTTACGCCAGCTCCGTCGACGTAACCGGTCTCCCGCAGTTATCACATTGAGGCAAGACTCTTGTATATCTTAATATGATTACAGATATTTCTAAAGAATAAATGAAATCACCAATTCATTAGTAAGTTGTTAATGAAAATACATGTATAGATCATTGAGAAGGCAGACCAACCGATAAACGGCTGGCTAGTTTTGGTACATTAAAAGGCATCTGAGTGCAGAGCGAGCTATGTTGGTTACTAAAAAACAAAGTAAACTACAACTTTGCCCACATATACAGAGAATTTAGTAGAATGTTCAAGTTATACTAATTTACCAAACTAAAAGTGTGCTGGTCAGCAAAGGTGAATTACGAAAAGTGGACAGGGGTGAGCGCTTTGTTAATGTTATGCGAATTTTTAAAAGTCAATTGAAAAAGCAGGATTTTGCTCGACAGAATCGATTCCGTTTTTCCAGGCAGACGTTGCGACACTGAAGAAGTTTAAAATGGCGAATTTAAATTCGTTGGACGCGAACCTTTAGAAATACTGCTATTGAAATTAAGTTGTTTGCTTTTGTAATTATTCCTCTAAACAACAATTTTGTAGTTTTATACTATGTGTGAGAATGCACATTCTATCAAATAAGATGTGCTATTCTTTTATGTAGTGCGAGTGAGTTGCATTTTAAAATTGTTAATTTTTGCAAACGAGTGATGAGGGTTAGAGGTATCTTAGGTCGTACCGACAACTACTAATACACTATGCTAGAGGATTGTGTGATATAAAGAAAAGTATTTGTTTGAATGTGAGAGTAGGAACACTTCCGAGCCGTTAGTAAAATGTAACAGCGAATGTTATGGAATATGAGAAATTGTGTGATAAAATTTGAATATTTGAAAACAAATTTGGTTAGTTTGTTAAAGCGTCTTTTGTTGCATGTAGTTAGCGCGTAGTATAGACCAAGACATCATTCGTTTAATTCATAACGCAAGACGGTCAGAATACCGGGCGTTCATGAAAAAAGAACACTGTGTTTTTCAGCCTGACTAAATAAACTATGCATTGTAAATATCTCAAAATATCTGAGAATGTGACGCTAGTGGTTGGGATATAATGCGAAAGTTTGAAAACATATTGCTACTTGGATATAAACTGATTGAGAAGGAGGAAATTTGTTTCAAACAGATGTAAACATATGTCTAATACCGTCGAAACAAGAGTTAAAATTGTGGACGCTCGCGGCATTTATATAGGTGAAAGACACTTGTTACCAGTAAAAAATAATGATGTTTTCTACTTGCTGAATATGTTTTTACTGGTATAAATGCTACAGGTGCTCTAAATGTCACTTCTTATTTTGACAATATTAGGATAAAGTTTGCCTTTCTCTTTATCTTTTGATCTGAGTAGTGTCATGTTCACATACTTTCGCGTTCTATCAAAACTGCTAGCTTCCCATTCTCAAGGAGTTTCAACTTTTACACGATGCGTATTTTATTTACGCAAGCCAAAAAAATTACATAACAAAAATATAGACGATTTTAAAGGCATAACCAATTGAAGAAAACTAGAATATCGCAACATGGAAGCCGCGATACGATACACTTCAAACTTTCTATTCCCGAATTCTACATGTTTGTGAATTCAATCCTGCCATATTGCGAGACCATCGCATCTGCCAGAAGAGGCCGCGTAAATTTAGAAAAAAGTGTCTGCGGAGATCTCGTTCGAGTCAAGCTTATGCCCCGAGTATTATGATGCAAACTGTAAGAGATTGATGGTTTGGTGGATAAAAGTAGTACCCGAGGAAGTCCCAATTGGCTACATTGAATGAAAAGACGAAGCTAGAGAATATCTTGAACAAGAAATTGAGGCATAGAGCATGCAAAGACGCCTAAAAACTCTGGGGTTTGTTACAGGAGTATGTGCCGTATTTTGCTTCTCAGGACTGACAGTCTTTCGGTCTGTGGAGGCTTAGATGGCTGCTCATGTGTAGTTAAAATGCTAATGGAGATTCAAAAATATCGTAATACCGTTATATTTCGAAACTTAATAATATTTAATTAAAATGTATGCTTAAAAGGTATTTCTTGAATACCACGTCAATCCCAAGTGATGTTTTTGGCTTATAAAAATAGAGTACAATTGTTGCATTCCTGGATGTTTCTTGCGATTTCTGAGCTCGATGCATTTGATTTATTATGTATACCTCATGGTTAAGAGTTGTCGGTCCAAAAAGACTGAGTGTGGTACCAAAAGTGCCGCTACTAACTGGTTTGTAACTCACGGCGGTAACGGATACATGCTCGGGAGGACGTTGTTCTAAGCACCCGTCACACGCTTGGGATTGTGTGGCGCAGCCAAGGCCTCCTGCGAGCTGGTCGGCCACCACTTCTCGACCTTCGACGGCCGGGAATTCGACTACAGCTACTGTCACCACATCCTGCTACAAGACGTTGTGGGGGAAACCTCACCGTTTCAGGTAGGGCCTGATTTTTCCTCGTTTTTAAATTGGTTGAACTGCATCATCTTGTTTTGTCAGAAGCCGCCTCGATGGCTTCGAGGCAGAGCGCCGGACTACAGATCCTTAGGGAGGCGAGTTCGAATCCCGGTCGAGGTGCCCGCAATATGACGGAGGATTAATTAGTTCGGAGAAGGCGCCTTGTAGTTCAGCTTTAATCGGTTGCACGTAAAAAGATCCCCAGATGGTTGAAATTAATCCTCAGTCCTACGCTGCGGCAAGCCAGATGTCCGTCGCTAGTATGGCACCTAAAAACATACAAATTTGACTTCTGACTTTGACTGGCTTTGTCACGGAATCTTTGCGTTTCAAATAAAACAAAATTTGTTAGGAGCATGCAATCATAACGTAACGTGATATCTTTATTTTTGCTGAACTACTTCATCAATGTCTGATTACGGTTTCATCGATAAGTCTATTTTAAAATACGAAAAACCAAATGCGCGGATGATAAGTGTTAAGTAGGCTTCATAAAGTCAAGCAACCATAATAGCCGCCATTATAATCTCCGCACATAAGCGAATGCATCTTAGAAGCTGTTAACTATGAAAATATTATTTTTAATACCATGCCGATTATCCGCGTTACGGGCTTGAGCTGAGAAAGTTGATTCATTACTTGCAAAAGTTGCCAGCTAAACAAAACAGAACATAATGCACACAAAAATATTATACATTCATGCGGCTGTGGGAATGTGCGTGTATTTTGTTTTATTCTGTTCAAGTGGTTACTTCCAAGAATATCCACGACAGCGACGAAAGACGTGCAGCACCTAGACTAGCTGCCACGTTCTTCTTATCTCTTTTACCGTGCTTAGGCTGAAACTGACTGCCGACATCAGCACGTACCAGGTGCAGATTGTAAATAAATGTTGCTGGTTAACATTATTGTGAAGAACTAATAAACATGACACGGTCGCGTCGATAGACTGCAGCAGAAATTCTCTTCGCGAACAGAAAATCAGGTTGAAAGTGGGAAAGATCGTCACGTCATCATTCCGCAAAACTCAGCCTTACGTAAAAATTGAGTTACGCGGGTTTCACGTTTTCAATGCAAGTTAATCGAGAGTAGTTCGGCTCAGATCCATGCATTCGTGTTTGCATTTAAATTGATGCCGATAATACACTCTAAAAAAGGGGTGTATTTTTACACCCGTTGTCTTATATAAGACACCCAAAGCTTCAGTTCGACGTTCAGCTCAATGACGTCGATCTGACGGTACTAACTTTCAGGAGAGGTTTGATAGCCGTGTTGTACAACTTAATAAAATAATTTATGTACGCGTTACTAACTACAAAAAAAAAACGTTTTTTGTTTGGCCCTGTTGCAAAACCTCGGTGTTCTCTTTTCTGTGGTCTTTGATACGTACTTTAGCTATATTAATAAGTTACATCGCACCGTTATCAAGCTCCTCGTAAAAGTTGGGGCCGTCTGTTCGACTATAGGGCGCTGTAAGTCGGAATGAAGTTTTGGGGTGTATTATATGGGACAAAAGGGTGTAAGGTGATACCCTTTTTTTTTAGTGTGTACAGCCTTCGGAGGAAGAGGATATCCGCTCGCGCATTTTACGAAGCCGTGATAAGTCGGTCCTCCATCTTGTTCGGGACTTTAGATATGTTCATATTCCAATATTTCAAAAATGGAAAGAGGTCAACTGTGTGAAGATCGGGCCTCTGACTAAGCATGTTGATTCTATTTTTGTCGAACCGCAATTTTTCAGGCTGTATTGTTTAGACCAGTTTCATTTATTATATATGGGTCTCAAGGACTGCCTCAAGTAATATTTTTTGTGTGTGTGTGTTTCAAAGGTACTCGAAATTGGATTTACGATGAGATACATCTCAGGTTCCGTACGTTTACTGTGCCACGTGTTTACTGTGATGCAACTCACAGTTTTGCGCCCATTTATTGAGCTATATTTTTTTGTTTGTTTAAGCCTTCGCAGCAAAGCAAATATTTGTGAACGGAACGAAGGCCGGGACAATAATCACCCGAGCTCTTTGTATAAATAACACACGAAAAAAAGAGAGAGGAAATGAGGTAAAATAAACAGCCATGTAACCTATTTTTATCCGGACAACTTGGTTCAAATCACTTGGAGGTAATGGGAATACTAATATCAGTTACCGGCACCCGATAGATACTTTAAGTGACCTTGATACTTTAGGAGTTAGAGCTATACAAAAGTGAATACTTTTTTACAATAATGATTGAAGTTCCAATAAAAGAAAACGACAAGAGTGCTACGTAAAGCCATGACGTACTCACTCGCGTTCTTCTTTCTTAATGGAAACTCTAGTCATATTTGTATAAAAAGGTTCTTTCTTATTAATATGAATACTGGATGAAAAAAATTACCTAGATATGCCTTGGGTCATTTTTTATCAGCCACACGAAATATGCTCAGGTCCATCTACAACGCTACACCCACGAGCCATTTTGAGTACCTTCGCAGCTATAGCCTCTAGTCTAAGGAACACGGGAGTGTTTCTTAATATATCTATTAACTCTTCTTGTCTCGTGATTCTATTTTTAGCACTCTTATCGGTTAACGCTGCCATCTCATTGGTTGTGCTTCCTTGAGGAAATGGCTGTACTAATACTGGAAACAAACACACACTGCGCGACGTCAGCCATACTCGCGTACAGCCGTTCTGTAGCTATGCAGTCAAAAGTTCAGGAATGCGGGCCATCTGCGAGTTCTTCATCCTCTCCTCAGAAGTTTCAGAGAAAGTTGTCCCTAGTGCTACAGTGTGAAGGGAAGTGCTCCTAATTAGCACTCTTGACCACACAAGCAGTTCTTATAAAACCCTTTTGATGCTAAAACAACAACAACAGCAACAACAACAACAACAACAACAAAAAACAACAACAACAGAAAAACCAGCGATCTTATCGTTTGCGCTATCAGTGTCGCGCTGTGTACAATGGGCAAAAAATTGAGCCGGAATGACCAAGCGTCCGTCATGGCCGGAGGTAAAACAGGCCTCCAGAATTGGACGTCTTTTGCAGTGACGCTTCCGCGTACACCTCTTTTCCCTCACCCTCGCTTCCCGCAGTCGCCATTTTTGAAGGGCACTCGCCACGCACGACCAACATTGTCAGCACCTATCTTTGCTCGGTATTTCGTCTATTCTGACGATTTTTTTTTTTGAGCATCGGTAGTATGGTGCATAGAAAGCGATGAAAGCTGATACAACGGCACGACGCCAAGGTGTTCTGACGGACGCAGGCATCTTGGGCTGCCCTTCATTTGTAGCTCGCAGACAACTCCCTAGACTGCGTGCATTGGTTGAACAAGGTATATTCGAAGAAGAAGGAATATTGACCAGTAAATTTGGACCTTTTTTTCAAACAATTTTAGTTCGCCAGAGCTCTAGAAATGTCGTTTCCACTAAAGTTTGCAGGGAAAAGGCGATCTTCATGTTCCTAACAAGCGCCGACATTCTTTGAAGAGCCGAACGCGAGATGGTGTGGCTTTCAGGGGCAAATTGGTGGCGGCCAGGAGCATGGATGACCTGTAAAAGCCAGTTTGCTCATACAAAGTCTGCTACGTTTTTCGTGTTCGTAGTCGTTACCTGTAAAATAACGTATGAAGTTACTTCAGTTTCACCGCTTTAGTCTATACTTCATTGTGGCAGCTCATTAAGCACATCCTTACTGAACATTAAAAAAATACCCGCAAATGCCCTCTCATCTATTTTACAAAGAGCTACAACTAAAACAATCACCGAACTACACGGACGTCAGAACGCGAATTTAGCGCAAGCTCTACGTGACCATTGGCTGTATGTTGTGTTGGCGATACGTGATTTTATTACTTTCACGGCATCTTTTATAGGCGCCACGCTGAGAATATATGATTCACTCGAGGCTAACTAGCGCACCTGCTGCCACGGCTTTTTATATCTAGCCGCTAGGTGGCGTCGAATTATGCTGGAGTCACCGATAGTTTATGAATTTGGCAAATACACCAAGTAAAGCATTGATATCTTATATTAGGTAGGGGCATCGAATATCTATGACAGCATATCAATATACAGCGGAATGCTTTACGCGAGGCTTCGAATCAAGTCATCTGACGTAGTACCATCTAGTGTTTATCGTGGCACCTACTATTCATTATCTGAGTTTCGGAAACAGCACCCTGAAGACCCATTCTACGTTTCCAAGAGCCTTGATCGTCCGCTCCAAGTTCAGCCTCCGTTCTCCAGAACAAAACAAATTTCAAAACTTCCCGCTTTCCCTCGTCATTACCGACTGGAATTCATTGCCCAGGAACCTTGTCCGTGAAACTGCTAAAAACTAATTCCGTGGCACATCGTAAAACATTTTTGTGAAACGTGTACAGCGTCGTTATTTTTAATCTTTTTTTTTTCTTTTAATCGTTGTACACTTTATGCTGTAGTTACTTTCCCCTCGTGTAATGCGTTATTTTTAAGCTGCGGTCACACCGCATCATACAAACGAAATCCTGCATACACTGTCTGATACTTTCTTGTACGAGGGACCTGTCAGTTTGGTCATACAACAACTGTGTCAAAAATGTTCGAAGCATACAAATGTCTAAAACAAACACGCTGTGACCATTCCTGAAGCTTGTCTGCCGCAGATAATTATGTCATTGTGTCTGCCGCGAACATGGCGTCTTTTGCATGATCTATGAGCTGTATGGTTGCGGCCTTGAGTACCTTTGAGAGACTAACACTGAACCGAAATAAACTGAAAACAGCACACGCTCCGTCCCTATCTCGTCGCAGTGGACCGACACTGCAGCCTGGAGAACCAGGAGAGCTGTCCCAAGCGCGTGATCGTGGAACACGGCCACCATCGCATCGTGTTGGACGCCGATCTGTCGGCAACCGTAGACGGAGACGAATACAGCGCCCATCAACTCCAGCTGCTCACCAAGCGGCTGCCGGACTTTGAGTTGGAGCGCGTCGGAGAGCGGATCCACTTCCGTTCGCGCGTCCACAGCCTCGTTCTCAAGCTAGACGTTCGTGGACGTGTGGAGATCGAGGTGAGATCCCCCCGAGGAAAATAGTGGATTGCTCGGCTGTGGTCACTGGCGGTATGAGAAGGGCAGGGGTGAGTTTCAGGCATCCCTCCTTCAGCGCCAGCTTCCTACCTTGGATGACACTTTGGCGTCCCTTCAGCCTCGAGCGTGCAGGCGCAGCCGAAGCATGGTAGAAGGCAGCGAGTGCGTGCTGGAGGCTGGGTGTTCGCACCCTGCCCTTCTTATCCTGTCAGTGACTATAGTTGGTGATTGATAGACACAATGAAAGGAGCGCAAACAGACGAGACAAAATCAGAGAGAACCATGCAGAACAGGCGCTATCCTGTGTTTGACTTGGTACCGTATTTGACTCGAGTAATAGACTCACTGCTTATGAACAGGACCATTTCGTCTACTTTTCTGCAGGACAGACATACAACCGGAATAATCGCGTCTTGTACAAAAAAAAAAAACAGAAAAAAGATCGCGAATAGCGAAGTTGAGAACTCGATATTTCGTATGAAACTTAATCTACAAGATATAGCATTTTCGTGTGAAGACCTTATCTGTGTCCCATAAATCTCTGGCATCATTCTGTCAATTGCGGTGATTAGTTGTTTGCGTGCTTAATGAAAAGCGGACCCACATGGCTTTGTTCAACTAACAGTGCGTCTATTACTCGATTAAATACGGTACTGCCTATTTGCGCAGTTTTTATAATGCTCTTGGGTCTTCGAGTGGCAGTAGTTTTAAGACTAAATGGTTCTTATGGCACTGCTTGGTGTTCGTGATGGGTAGAGGGAATCTGGAAAGAAGGTCGGGCCTGTGCCGTAAAAAGTATATTTTTGTAAAAAATACAGATACGACGATGTCAATTTGCGTTGAAGTACCAGCCACTAATACCCCCTCAACGAGAGAGCCTGTAGGCGGCTGCAAAAGTAGGGAAGCCGCCATACAAGTTGAGGGGCAGAGGAGAAACAGTGACGTTTATCCTAAGAGGTTCTGTCAGACATTAAAATATGCCTTCAGTCGCGCTATTTGTTGCACCGAGGTTTCTAAAAAGGGAAAGAAGGGACACTACTTTCCCTTAGTGTGACAAATGCTGCCTTCGCTGGTGATTGAAAATTTTACAACTTATGTACGACTGCCCACCTAAGGTCTGCAACACGAATCACGCGGTATGGATTCAAGGTGGTATGATGATCGTTCAATTCTTAAATGGCCGAAACAACAACGACAACAAAGGGTAGTAGCCAATTGCTGGGCAATTCTTTTACACGTGAAGCGTTTCGGGATCGCTCCGGAACGTTACCGAGCTCGGCGCCTACGCTCACGGCGCTTTTCATCAGATAACTTAACACGTGGCATATAAACTTCACAGCAGTTCCTGGTATGAAGATACTGGCGCTAATCAAGATTTTCCCCCTTTTTAAGTTTTTGTTGTTGTTTCTTCTCGTCTACCTTTCTGGTCACGTTACCTCCCCCATCAGCCAATCAACATCGAGCTTCGCGGCTTCATCTTTATCCCGGCTTCACTTTTGGGCGTCATCAAATTCTAAACACCCTCCCCAGTAAAAAAAAAACGAAAAAAAAGTTTATTTATTAAAAAAGAAAACGAGGAGGAGGGGGGGTGGCAGCGTACAAGGTCTATTGTTTCTGGGGTGCAAGTTACGCTTCATGTGTTTTCGAGCTGTGATGAGCTGACGGACACAGCTATTACTCCCCCTGATGCCTTTAGATGAGAAACCATGGTTACGGAGTTCATCAGCCGGAGAAGGTGGCATTTTTACCATATTAGGTATTGATACACAAGAAAAGAGTCTCTTAATACGAGTAGACGAGCCTTTGAGATAATTATTGTTTTATCGGCAAGACGACTGAATCTTACGGATCAGATTAACCAAACCTTGTTCGCATAAACGACTTTTTTGACGTTGAACGTTGCCACATCACGTTGTTAGTGCTTAGTCGTCTGGGACCAAAACACTGTTGAAATGGTTGTGACTACCCAAGAGTTCTCACGCGCACTATAAGCTGCATTTCCATTCCTGTTTTATGAGTACCACATCTGCATTCCATTCCTGTTTTATGAGTACCACAAATTCTGAACTTCTTGTTGAGGTTGTGAAAGCCGTAATAATGCGACATCATGTTTTGGTCGTTGTTGGCAGGGCGTGCTCAAGACTAGCTCTTATTTGGGGTCTGCTAAGAACAACGATCACAATTGGGTGGAATGCAAGTTGAACGTGCATAAGCGTGGATTCCACCCAATCAAGATATTTTTTATTAGAAGAAGATAAAGAGGAGCTAGTTCTGAACATGCACTGCGAACAACAACCACCGATATGGCGTACCGTATACATACTCTGTATTATGGGCGACAGCGGGGAAGAAGAAAAGTGTGGGTTCGGTTATAATAACCATACCCTACGACTTGGCAGGTCGATTCGAGCCTCAAGGGCGTTCTCGGCGGTCTCTGCGGCTTCTACAACGAGTTGGTGTCGGACGACCTGACCACTCCGGCGGGTCACCAGGTAGCCACCACCGACGAGTTCGGCGACAGTTGGGCCACTCCGGGGACCGCTCAAGACTGCCTGCCCTTGGCCTGTCCCAAGGACACGCTGCTCCAGGCAGCGAAGATCTGCAACCGGCTCAAGTACGGGCTTTATCAACACTCGCTTGTCAGTCACGAGACTGCTTAAAGGGATGCTGAACGGAAATCTGGATTCCACAAAACACGCGGCAAAAGCGTGCAACGGGATGCTACAAACACCAAAACATCACTCATACAGCGATATCTCAAACGGATGACCGTATTTTTCAAGAAAAGGAGGCGCATTTGACAGGTTTGTTGACGTCATGTTTCTCCGAGAAGGAGAGGGAACGGCCTCGCGTCTTCTCCGCTTCACCGCCTTGAGGGAGCGAAGCGAAGAGGAGGAAACTAGGTATCTTGACGTCACGCGCCTCGTCGGCCTTGTTCAATCTCGACCTCTTTTTCTCAAAATACGGCCGTCCATTCGAGATATCGCCTTGCGAGTAGTGTTGTAGGGATTGTAGCGTCCCGCCTACATCTCCTGCATTGTTTTTCTGAAATCCAAATTTCGGTTCACCATCCCTTTAAGATGCGCGGGGCGTTCTGCATCCAGAGCATCTTATTGTCGCTCCTCGGCCAATCAGATTGCGCCATGAGCCGATAAGGACACCGCGAGGCAAGAAGCGTAAATATAATAGGCCACACCCTGTATTTCTTCACTTGTTAGTGACTGGAGTGTACGTATATTAGCGGCTTGAATGCGTTTCGAAGCAGTGCACTCGCGGGTATGATGCACCACAATGCACCCAAAACTTTACACATTTTTATTTGTGTGTGTGTGTTTTTTGAGCTTTGAAATTCAGAGGAACGATTGATGACGTAGTTTCGTGATAGTGCAGGTTCAGTGGCAAATTAAGAGGGTGCGTTTCTATGATGCTTATGGCGCAACGCGAGACAGTATTGACAAAATACACTTTTTACAAATAAGTGAGCGCACTTGCCAACACCTAACATGAGCACCGCGCGTGCACAAAAAACAGATTCGCTTTAAGTCAAGCATCTGCGCATCCGCCTTGACGCTAGCTGCGCCAGCGTAGGGACTTCACGTCTGCGCCGCATGTTGGTGCATGTACATGCAGTAACTTTGGAAAGTGCGCGTTAAACGTTTGCCTGCACGAGAGAAAAAAAGTTTGATTATTTTGTTTTACCGGAACCGTTAAGGTGCCTTGAACATGTCTGCCTACTCCATCTGTTGACCGTCTCAATCCACACCGTAGGGAGGAGCCTCTGAGTCAGTGCCAAGGCATCGAAGATCAGCTGGCCAACTGCCTGAGCGCCAGCTGCGAGTGCCTGCAGAGAGGCAACAGCACCGCGGAGTCGTGCGCCTGCGACGCCTACCTGGACGCGGTAACTCAGTGCGAGAAGGACGGGGGCGAAAAAGCGGTCGAGAGTCTGCGAGGGTGGAGGCTGGAATACGGCTGCGGTGAGCTTCTCTTTTATCTTCACTGAACGTTTCTCGATGGAATATTTCTTTATGATGGGTCACTATGGACTGAAACTTCGACGCTGCACAGAAGATATGGGTTCGGGAAGGTCGCCAAATGTTGCTGAAACTTAGCAAACATTAAAGGAGCGAGGAACCTACTGGACGTCTGTACATACTGATGTGATAAGTTATTGCACTTAAAAACTTCAGGATAAACAGTCCAGATAATAAATGGCTCTTATGATATTGAATTTATGCGTAGAATAAACTGTTGTAATCTAATGGATTGCCTATTGGCAGGCGCAACCGTGATACTTCTTTGTAGGACGTCTTGTCTATAAAAGTAAGCATTTAAGCAGCACAGAAATGAACATCACCTTTTGGTTACCAGTCTTACGTACCTTTGTTTGATTTGTCTTTGTTAAGAACAAATGTGTTCGGGGTCTTAACGTATTTTAACGAGTAGCCGTTTCAGGTTACGCTTCTGAGGTGTACCACTGTATATTTAGTTGAAGCTTCGAAGTTTCGTCCGTACACAGCGAGTTTAAAGGGTGGACCTCTTGACGCGCAGTGCCGGATTGTCCCCCGAGATGGAGTGGCTAGACTGCGGTCCGGACTGCCAGATCACGTGCGAGAACTTCCTCGTGGGGGATCTGAGTTGCGCTACCAAGAAATCGTGCAACCCCGGATGCTTCTGCCCGCCGGGCACTGTCCTGGACCGAGACCATTGCAAGAAGGCCGACGAGTGTGCCGACAGTGAGTCAAAGTCTGCTTTGTATTCAGGCATTCGTTTACTACTATCTAAATATTTCTTCCAGGCTGTAAACAAATGCCTGCATAATTCCTGGTTGATGTCGCAATTCGGTTTTAGAAACATTTGACTCGGATTGCCAGTTATTTTGTACACGTTTTGTAAGACAAATCGCACTATTTTTGATACCCCATTTATGAATCTGACACCCGTATATGGCGATCCCACCTCCAATGCACCAATGCGCTACACCTAAACTCTCGGTGTCTTAAGCATAGGTAAAATTAAGAGGGACCAATATATTTTGTTTCAACTGAGATAGGTGATATTAGTATTAGATTTCAAAAGTAAATATTTCTGCATGAAAAATTTTGTAGACGAAGCGCTTTATTTGATTGTGCCCTTCATCAAGGTAATAGCACTACTTGTTTATTGACCCTGATATGCATACTATGTTACACACACAAAACGAAGACTTATGGAGTCAACACATTTCAAAAATTTGTAATGTTCCGGAATTGAGTTTTTGTAATGTTTATACTACGAATAAAGTCATGTTCTAAAGCTCTGTTCTAAAAATATTTTGTTTGTCTTGCGGAAGCTTGAATATATCAACTGCCAAAACTGAAAGTGAACTTTTTTTTGACGCTGGGTCTTTTTTGGTAAAACAAAAATAACTTTGTTTGAGGACGTAGAGGCGTTTATATCAGGAAACCATCCATGTGCTCCTTCACAAGCAATGTTTCCTCCAATTAAGCGACACATTTGCTCAGACATCAGTTTTTAATATTGAGAGCAAGGACCCTAGCATAATAACTATTTTGTTTGTCGATAGAAGATTTGAACAGGCTAAACTGAACCACACTACGATATTTCACGTTCGCGAAATCTCACTCAAACAAAGTTCGTTTGTTTTTTCCCAGAGGTGTGCACGGGCTACGGTGACCCGATGATCGAGACCTTCGACGGCTGGAAGTTCCACCTGCAGAGCAACGGCCACTTCGAGCTCGTCTTCGACAGGGAAGGTCGCTTCATGGTCGACGCCGTGACGGACCAGTGCGAGGAACGCGCCACCTGCATCATCGGGCTGGACATTAAGCACGAGAACCACGTCGCCAAGATTCGGAGACACAAGCAGGTCGGTTCCCCGCAACATCTCTGTTTAGGCACGGTGCCTGAAACGCGCCTCTTCGACTGCTGTGTTAAGCGTCTTACTCCGCCCCTACATCAAAAGTGTTTTAGAAGTGGCACTAAATTACGTCACAAAAGCGAGAGTGTGACGCTGTCGGATGTCGCGATCCTGGTGGTTGGTCCTAGAAGTCCCGGCAAAAGTACAAACGAACCCAAGTGTTGCTGTCGTTGCATAGTCCCAAATCCAGGATGCGGAAGTGTTCTTGGCTTATCAAGCCGAAGGCGACCTGCAACAAAGCAGGAATCTGCCACATCACCACCCCCGCTGTGACACCTCCAGAATCACGGCTTGCCACAAGGCGACACAAGGTCATCAGGGAGAAATCGAGAGACCCTCCTTTAAGACGCGGTGAACACTCCTGTGGAAGACGCGTTAAAAGTACCGTACTTTCAATTTAAGGCAAAAGTATCTTCTGAAGACCGCATGTCCTTTGAAGCAGTGTCTTATTGCCTGCTTATCCCGAGGGTAACTTGGGTGCAGGTCACAGGGATCTACGAGCCCTACCAAACGTACGATGGGGTCGGAGGGCAATTTGGTAGTTTAGAGCGAACAACGCAGAGAAAATAAACGTGACGTTTTGTGCGGTCATTGCTCCTGCGCTGGTTACGTGTTTGAGCCAAACTATATCTTGGGTCACGTCACTGAATATAGTGACCACGTAGATTGTATTTAATTGTTATCAGTATATGTCGTGAAGAAATTGATGCGAAAAGGTATTTATCCAAAACGTACGCCCGGGCGTGTTTTTTTTTTTTTTTTTTCTCCTAATAGCACAGCCTCGTTTCGAAGAGCGCCTTCGCCATATGAACATCTTCGGGGTGATTTTGCGTGCTTTAGTGAAAGAACAATTATAATATTTCTGATAACATTAATCTTGACAATGAAGGTAGCCTTTTATGACGTACAGAGCCGCACCAATCATAATCATCGAGACATGTTTCACTGGAGCGCCAATGAAACCAAAGCGTCCCTGGACACAAACGGCAACAAATATAATCGCATTATAAACAACGATATGAGTTCTACTATAGCCGTAATCCGTTTTCAAGGTGCGAGTGCTAAAAGAACCCAGCAAGTTTTAAAATTGTGTTGTTTTTTGTTCTGTTTTTCAGCAGCAAGAAGTAAAATGAGGCGGCTGTGATATGTATTTAAACTGTTTGTTATAATTTGATCCGGTTACTACTGACTCAACTGCAATTCTGGAGGGATCACAAATGCCTACGTCCATGTATTTTTTTAGGTTGCCTATGCGTGAACGCAGCAGTAGCATATGTGCCTTCGCGATTTTGGGTGGTGTGCGCGCACAGATAAGTATGAGCACGCAGTGATTCAAAGTGTGTAGCCCTCATGGCTGGGCGCTACCAATATCGACTTGCAAAAATCTCTGTTACCTTTTCGGATGCGGCAACGCTAGGTTTGAAGGGTTAAACTTTCTTAGACGCCCGTTAAAACCCTTTGACGGCCGAGCTTTATTCCCAAAACATGTTTTCCAGTGGTCGGGTTTTGTTTCCAAAGGAATAGTGTAACAAACAAGACCAATGCACGATTTTCATTCTTAGTTATCTGGAGGAGCACGTAGAGTGCTTGCTTTTTGTTCAGGTTTGGAAGCATGGAATGAAAATAACGAAAGCAAGAATTTGTAACCTCTCTTCCGTTAAGCTTCATTTTTGCGCGTCCGCTTCCGCGACATTCCGGCGGTTTCAGATTTCGAACAGAAGGTACTTTACAGAGCTTCTTCATCGGGTGGTAGGCTCTCATCCACAAAATGTTTTTCTCAGAAGCGTTGAAAGTCTAAGTCGGAAGAGCCGGCGCTCCAATAGACCGATCTCACCAGCCATGGCTACGCCACCGCTGCCGCAATGCATTGAGTGAACATTAGTCATTCTGCGCGTGCAAGAACCTCGTTGGAGCTCTTCGCATGCAGAGCATGAGAAAGCACGAGCAGTCTCGGGCAATGCCGCCTGGCTCCTGTGAACTAAAGTTATGGCGGCTTCACGCATGCGCCGAACGCTTGGTGAAATCGGTCTATTGCCACTGCCACCAGTGCAGCCGGCATACGAAGCAACCATATCGCGCGTATCGCGTGCGCGGAGCGACTAAATTCAGAACTACAAATACCCCAGCAAAGTAAAACACCGTGAAAATATAATACTAATAGTTTGCCAAAAAATATAACAAGCAACATAATGAAATAGCAACACCACAAATATAACAAATAGCAACTCTGCGCGAGGTTTCGCGTTTAGGCGGGCACTTTCAAAAGCGTATTCGCCACCGCACATGTACGCTGATGACCGTCAAAGGGTTAAACATGTTTCGCGGTTGGAACGGAGACAGCGCCGTAAATTAGAGGAAAATATGCATCATATACATGATCGCCATGTCACCGCCGCAGGTCCTCATTGACAACGAGGAGTACGACAGGGATCAACTTCCTTGGACTGGCATGGGAGTTACCATCTTCGCCATGCCGGGAAAGGTCACCGTGGTTGTCTTCACTGGACTAGGGGTCCAGATCCGATACAACGAAATCAGCGCTGCCTTCTCAATCCACGTTCCGTCCAAGACGTTCTTTAACAAGACTGCTGGACTCTGTGGTAGCGTACCGCTTTGTATTATTGTCTCGTTATCCACCATCAGAAATGCCAGCCCGTTCACTTCTCAGCAGAGCGAGAGAAGGGTCAGTCACCGCAGCTTACTTGAAGCGTTTGGGCACGTCTCTCCCATATACCTCCTAACTGCCTATTACGCCAGCAAAATGTTCCCCGAAGACACACGGTCGAGATACGAAGTTTCCAAAAAAGGGGAATGCTATACGAACGCAAGTCACTGCTTAGGGTAGACAAAGAAACTAACAAGCAGAAGACGTTGTATTAGAAACCATATATTTGGTTCTTTTTATTGCAGATGTTTCTGGTTTTGCGTCTGTTCTGACTAAAAGAAGGCGTCAGACACTTTTTTCTATATAAAGTGCACAGAGGACGTTACAATTGATTCTGCTTGCGATGGAAAATTTATTCCTGCGTCTCTTTCTTAGGCAACTGCAACGGAAAGCCTGACGACGACAAAACGACAAAGAATGGCACCGTCACAGAGGAGATGGTCACCTTTGTCTGCAGCTGGGAGACGCACATCAGCGAAGAAGAGTGTGTCAGGAACTTCACCGGAGAAGTGAGTATCACAAAAGCACACAGGTCACTGAGTAAAAAGTTTGCATTAAAAGGTTTTTACATTACTTATGTGCGCTGAACGTTACGCCAACAACACTTGTCACGGGTTGGCTATACAAGATCCCACGTAGTGTTCAGCTCCGTAACCGAAAATAAGTAACAAAATCCACACAAAGTATCGTGTTGCTAAGAGTTATTACTGTCCTCTAATTGGAACAAAATACCTGTACTGTACTTCCAACAACGAACGAAGATTACTTCTTTGCTACTCTAGATTTCAATATTATTCTGCAGCACTAAGCCGCGGATATAAAGTTTGAGAACAATTAAACTTTTACAACGTGATTCGATAGCGTTTATTGAGTTTTTTTCGTCAAGATTGTCGGATATATTTTCTTTTCTAATAATACATATGATAACGCGGCAATGAAAATATTATTTCCACTTTCGTAGCAGTTAACAAAATGGCGCTTAATACGCTTTTTCTAAGCTGAAACAAAAGCAATATTGAAAAGTAACGAGTACCGAGTGACGTGATTTGATAGACGACAACGCAAGGTAGTAACGAGAATACATTACCCGTTAATTATTTAGAAATTTATTGAGTACGTTAGTGTGTCACTGGAAAAGTAACGTGTTACTGTTATGTCAACGTTCTAACCCGTTCTCCCAAAGCTGGTCCCATGAAAGGTTAACAAAATGTATTTCTTACATCAGTGGGAACTCTTCACTGCATGTTCGTTTGGTGACACTAGGCCAATAATTCTCCAGGAACCAGAGAAGCCTCCGGTGCCTGGTGCTTGCTCCGAGATTCTGGACAGGGAGGTGTTCGGACAGTGCCTCTCCCTGGTGGACACCACAAAGTTCGTGGACCAGTGCCGCCATGACACGTCCTTCTCGGTGCAAGAAAACACGGCCGTCTGCAGCTCGCTGCTCGAAATGGCCCGCGCCTGTTGTCTGGCCGATGTGGAAGTGGACAATAGCTGGATTCAGAAATTCTGCAGTAAGTACACGACATGGTCGACTCCTAGCGATGCTTTTGTTTACAGGTTACCATCACACTGTTAGTTCCTAGCATCGTTTTTTTTTTTTTTAAAGATAGACTTAATCTAAAGTTAGCGTTATTGATCTAGATAGCGTCAACTACCTGAGGCTGTGTACCTCAAACTATGAGTGTTTGTGTCTGTGTGTGTTTAACTCAAAAAGGAAATTCGAAAGTTGGGCCCTGTACCGGAGTACTTTATTACATTCCTGTAAAATATGTTATATTAAGAGAAGGTAGCAGCTGGTTGCGCCCGATCTCTTCTCTACTTGAAAAATATGTCAATCGATTAGCTTGAAAACATATAAGCTGCTGTATATTTCTGTATTTCTCGAATAGGCGAGAGCTGACCGTGATTTTTTTTATTAAAGGCCAATAACGTTGTCATTTATAACATGCAAGACTTGATGATAATCGGTTGCTTCGCCGAAGAGCTACACTGCATCTTGCATTCGTGTGAATTATGATAAAAGCGCACAAAAAGAAATCCACAGTCGAGACGCTTGCTCATTTTATAACTGTAATAGTTCTTAAGTGGTTGATAAGTGCAGTGACGCGTCAAGTTCTCGGCAATGAATCATTCAATCTTAACTGGCATTCCGGCTTCCAACTTCTGAGTTCAAAATTGTTGTGGTATAAATTTATTTGCCGCCAATGGAAGGTGGAAGCGAATAAGCACATGTAGCTAGTCCCTATATTTTCAGTATCAACGGGAGATAAATGGAATTACTGTCCAAATCTTCATAACCAGTATCACTGAAAAATTAAGAGAGGACGTAGTAATTTGCAGCGTCCTGTTGTTTTCAATGGGTTTCCAAAAGTATAGTTTATAATTAGATTTTACAAACAACACTACCTACAATTTATTGATCAGAAATACAAATATTTCTTTGGTTACAATGGAGTGTTTTTTGCATGAGATGCCATCAGTTGGGAATTGACTCCTGATGGCTGTTACCACTTTTTTTTCCTTTTACTTAGTCGCACGCCACAACGTCAAATATCTCCGAGTATTTAACAACAACAAAAAAGAGTAACTCTGCAAGCAGTATCTTTATTAAGAATATCATAACACACAAAACATAATTGGTATGAACACAACTATGCTGAAAATGCTTTCAAACAACAAACAAGGTATCTGAGGTGTTTGACGCTATTCTTCTTCTTACTGGCTCGCTCGCTTCATAAATTCATTTTCATTTCATTCAATCATTTTTTTTTCTTGTTCATAAACGGCGAGTAGCCTAAGTAATGATGCACATAGTCAAAAGGAGCACACACAAGAAATCTACGGCACTTGCAACAGATAATATCTATTATGGGGGAACAGTAAATAGATAACAGTTAAATATCAGATATTGAATGCCTAAAAGTTTGAACACAATTGAGCTGAAAATGTCGATGCTGGTTGTACTGAACGTGTTGTAAAAATGTTGGACGCGGTTCATGGAACTGGAGAGGTTGATTTTTTTTTTAATCTGAGAAAGTGGGACTGGCTTTGGTTTGACTCCTGTTTTCCTCAGAACATAGTTGAGTGTATAGCTATAAATAAGTTGAGTAATCAATTAACATCAAACTATAGTGATTCTCACGAAAAACCTACATTTTTATGTCAGGGTTCCGCTTCTGTATGAACGCCTTAAGTGGCTATATTTATTGTTTTAAATTAGAATACTGCCAGCTTTGTTAGGTCCAAAGCATGAATGGAAGATACAAGCGAGACAACTTAGAAAAAGAAAGAAATGCTATACTGTCTTAAGATGGGAAATAAACTCATTCCCTCCAACAAAGGTGTCGAAAAAAAGAACACGTTGTGACACTTTCACCTTTCATACTTCGGATGACGAAGTGACACTATCACCTTCCATACTTCATATGACCAGGATCGTCCTAGTTTGCATAACGATCCTCGTGATGCGACGTTCAAGGGAAGGGCTCTTTACATTGTCCTCGTTTCGCTTTCCTGACAACCAGACATAACGTGTCCCGGAGACACCCGCTACATGAGCTGCCACGACGCGTGCCCCCAGTCGTGCGACGCCGAGCGCGAGAACGAAGCCTCCAGCAAGTTCGTCAAGGGATCTTCCAAGACTCACTACCACAAGTCCGACTGCCGCAATCTCAAGGTGGACGGATGCTTCTGCCCAGAAGGACAGGTCTTTGAGGACGGCGAATGCAAGCCCAAGGACGTTTGCGGTACGAGCGAAACCCTCTCAAAGCCATTTATTTGAGTGTCAAATGAAGTAACCGTTTAGGCCTATTCACACAAGAGCACTTGCTTACGTTTTTTTTGTTGTTACGTTACGTTATAAGTCACCGTAACATGCGTGCTTCGATTGCCGCGTGCAAGGCTACTCCTTGAATCGGTGGCCACGGTTGATACGAAGCATGGGTGTCCCGGTGACTGTCGACGTAAGCAGACATCCAGTAACATGACGCAGTGGAAGTAAAGTGTGCTGTGCGGACTGTAGTTGATAAAGAGGATAAATAAGCTGTTTGTGTGTGCGACTGTTCTTATATTGATCAACTATGTAGTGCGCAAGAAACTTTCGAGAAGTAGAGCCTGGTGAGTGTCGACTATTTCATTAGGAAAGCAAATAGGCTGCGGTGTTATACACAAAAGAAAAAAGGTATTGTGTTGCCTGTCAATGATAAATTAAAACACTGCTTCTCAGAATTATTGAATTTTGAGAAAAGTTCATCAAATGTAGTTGAACGAAACGAATTTGGAAATATTCTCGACTTTTTTTTTTTACTGCTGACGGTCTGTGAATAATCTCGTTTCTTTTTAGTTGAGCTTCTATCTATTAAACTCCTCAAGGATGGCGGCGGCAAGATAACATAATATTGATGAAAATACAGTGAGTGTGCAGGCGAGCTGGTGGAAGTTGATCATGATGTAGAATATCCGAGACTGTGGTAAAAGCTGGGAAACTTGGTCGAAGAAAAAAGACAGGGGAAGAGAACATAATCTTGCATTCTGAGGTTCGACACTAACAACTTGTTTGCATAGAACTAATAACTTTTATTTTCTGGGTAAAAGGCTCTTCCGGCAATTTGTAACTCGGACATTCTCGTGGGTATACCGGAACTCTTGGCTCACACCGTGTCGCGCATTGCAGGAGTTGGAACGAGCATACCCTTTATCGGAATCGAACGGCTACAGGATGCGAAGAAAAGAAAACTTTGCCGTCAGAGATGGAATAAAAAAACAAATACAAAATGTGAGACTCATTCACATATAAATCAAAAGACGGATATATATATATATACGAATGAAGAAACGCTTAATTTATTTCACATCACACACAAAAAACAACCCAAAGTGTTTTGATTGACGCTTTTGCTTTCCAAGAGCATTACAAATCAGTTCCTTTAGAATAATGTGACAAGTTTATATGAAGAAGCAGGTGACATCGAAAGTATAATGTTGGCACGAAAAGCGAACTTACGATTTAAAGATCCAATAAAATAGGAAAAAAGAGCGCGTAGGTCCCTATGGTACAGAAGCGAATCTATTTACGGCGAAGTCCCGGTTTCCGACAGCGATTTGTAAACGTTCTTCAGGATTCATTGCCATAAACAAGTCCCTGCCAATGTAAACCCGAGCAAGAAGAAGCCGGTTTTAAAACAAACATTCAAACGGCTCTTCTCCGATAAAATTGTAGACCACTCTTATTTGTCCCCTTTGCCTTTTAGTTCAGTTAAGAAACAACATATTGTACTTTAGAAAAATTACAGTTGCTTCTTGTTTTGTACCATTCTGTCAGTGTACGTCTGGTGAAACAGTTTCCTCGTTGATATCTCAATTGCTTCTTTTATTGCAGATCTTTGTGACGACCAAGGCCATAAAGTGAGTATAACGTCCGATCACAATACTTAGCTGGTTACTTGAGCAGCATGGCTATATCCTGTCAATAACTAAAATTGGCCATGCAAAGAAGGCCAAGAAGTTTTCAATTTTATATACTACGTAGGTATACTCAGGTACAACCTTTCTGGCATTTCCGATGAAGTGAAGCGATCACAGCTTGGATGGGCGCTCGATGTGAACGAGCTTACGGGTACCCATGGTTTTGGCTTCATTGCCAAGAAATGTTGTCCCCGGGTATATAAAAGTTTTCAAACGTTTCGTCCGATGGCCACACGGGTATCAAAATAGGCCCAAATATTCTGCTGAATGCTATTTGTAAGCGCTGAATAAAAATGCTATTCAAAACCTGCTTAAAAAAAATTGGTGAGCGTCAGGCTTTGTTATAAGTCCGTAAGGTGGTAGGTGGTTATACATTTGCATGATCTGCTTCATCAATTAAAGTGTCAATGGCATCGACAATGTTTATATTTGACTTAGGAATATTAAAAGCGATGACTTGCTATAAAAATTCATTGAAATAATAACGTAATTAATTTTAAGTGTCTTCTATTTTTCGAAAACTCGATCTATAAATGAAGTACTGTCATAGTTCAAGGGTCGGTGAGACAGAATAAATGTGCTTTTCTTTAAGTTTTTACTTAGTTATAAACTAAATCTTTGGAAGGATCTTCGTATGTGGGTCCCGTAATCTATCGAAACGTTAAACCTTCCGAGAAAAAAGTTTTGCGACACGAAAAAAAAAAAAGTGACGCAAGCTACATCGTGCTGAAAAAGACTAGGGAGCACAGAATGTGTCCCGCACGAGCCACGCACCCATACTATTTTCTTATTTTTGTCTTTTGTATATTTAATTCCTTCTCCCCATCCTTCTTTCCTCCATTCCCTTTTCCTCTCTCTCTCTCCCAAACCGTCCCGTGACCCTTCTATCAAATACTTTACTAGGGGGAATACATTCCACTCCTCTCAAATACAATGGCCTCGGCGCGGACAGGTTCTCTGGGCTTGGCGAGAGCCATCTATCGTCGGGGAGGTCTCGGCGGTAAAGTGATAATGATGACGACGGTTGTTCTACATACCAAATTCATTGTTGTGGAAATGCTCGAGACACGTGCCGCGCGCCGAAGCATCTGCTTCGTTTCACCTTATCTTGTACCGGCAGCGGCAGGCTAGAAGCGCGAGCTCATAGCGTTGGCAGCTGCCCTTGGTGCACGTGAGAGCGTGTGCCGCCAAGATGTGCTTTAGAGCAAGGAGCCTCGCGCTTGCAGCCCCTTTCCTGCGGTACAACACAAGCTGAAACAGAGTATAGTGGTCGCGGCGCGTGCATCGACGCTGTGCCACCATGATCTTCCCAAGGGCTGCACGTTGCGCGTGCCCCGTTCATCGACGCACTTTGCGCTACTTTTGAAACATGAAGGGGCTTTAGGTGGAATCGGAGAGACGACAGCGCCGCGGCCGCCGCGAGACATCCACGTGCACATGCGCGTGGACTGGCGCGGACCTCCGCTCCGTCAGGGCTGGATTCGGCGCTGTAGGCGTTCTGTCTAATGCAAATGAGACGGGAGGGAATGTATTCCCCTAGTAAAGTATTTGCTTCTATGGTGCCCTTCTTCATTTGCCTCCCTTCTTCCTCCTTCCCCCCACCCCCCTACAGAACTTTCCCCGCTAAATTTAGCGGGAAAGCTGGATCGGTGTAGGTTTCCCGTGCCGTCAAGTCACGACGTCGGTGTAACGCTCGTTTCTGATTAAACTTCATAACAATTTTTTCGTAAAAAAAAAGACTCGTAAAACACATTATGTGTTAAAAAGGGTGATATCAAGAGCGATTAGGTCACGCGTGAGCCACCGACACATTCGTGTCCCGAGTGTCGCGTTTTAAGCTATCTTTATGAACTGGTAGCTACCCTTAATATGAAGCACAGATTTCCCGGCGACTTGTACGTAAGCTTTCGTCACGTAACGTAAGAAAACGGGGCTGTGTGCAGCAGCCTTTAGAGTCGATGTCTTTGAGAGGCCACATGCGGCTCGACGCTTGAGTTTACTCAACCCTGGAATGTAAACGGCAGTTCTGTGCACACGACAACAATCGCAGTTGGGCGACGTTTGGAAGACTGACCAGTGCACGAGTTGCACGTGCAAGAAGGACGGCAAGATGGACTGCCAGCACGAGGTCTGTCCTCCGGACCCTATCTGCAGGGAGAACCAGAAGATGGTTCGAGTCTCGGGGCCGAACTGGAACAGTGCTGCGACAAAAACTACTGCCGTAAGTAGACCACGAAAGCCTGATTCACAAGCTGCGATTTTTCTTGCGATCTCGCAGCAGCGGCATTGAGCACCACAATCTTCGTTACGTTTTTTTCTTTTTTTGTCGCAGGAGTGACGTCGCAGTTGCGAGATCGGAAATAATATCGTACAATGTAAATCAAGCACGAGACTGTCTCTAATTAGAGGAAACGTTCCGCATACTTAGGACATCCATTCCATATTAATCTACAGTGTAGGCAACTATCACGTTTATAACATCTAGCGGTGGCCATTGAATCAAGCAGTGCAACTGACTGAACAGTATTGACCGTACCTATCAGCCGCTGGTCATATTGATACAAGGAAACGTTTTTGAGAAAAGTACAGCTCAATGAGGGGAGCAAACGTAGGTGGTTGAAGAACGAATGATGGACAGTATTCGTATACACCGCAAGCTAAATGCAGTCTTTAGGTATGCTGAAGGACTGCAGGCGGATGATGCAGACTTCCTGACAGCTATCAAACCGATATTGCCTTAACCGCCATTTTACTCTCCTGGAGGAAACTCATAAAGTCACAAGTTCAGCTATAATGAAAGTAATATCTTGCTGCGGGAGTTGTCCCAGCCGCCATTTGTGAAGCGTTAGTGCTGTAAGAAGGATTTGGCGACGAACGTTAATCTCTATGCGCTCACTCTTATACATGACCTTTTTTGTTTTGCTTACAAGCTTCGCTTGACTGGGATTATGTAAATTTCACGCTTAAACCGTGTTGCAAGTCACTTCCAAGAGTGGGAGTTTTGAGAACCTGGGTTTTACACAAACGCTGTTAATTGTATCAGGCGCAGCCGGTCTGTTAACATAATTCTAGTATGAGCGTAAAGTTTGATTGACAGAGTTTCGACGGCTTATCAGCTACAATAACACCGCCAACAAAACTACCGATTTTGGGAGTTCATAGGAGTTTGCGTAACCTAAATGTCTACCATATATTTGACGTGCGTAAGCTATCTGCGAGAATAAAGCACTAATTATAGATCAACGTATGTACTCTGAGTGCAGAGAAACATATATCGTCACAGAAGGCTGCCCTTAGCACACTACAACCGCGCTATACCCGAAATCGATCAAAGGCCACTTCTTTCAGAAAACGAGGCGGGGCAGTGAAGACGTCTTCTTCGAAAAGAAGTCTTTGGCATTCAATTCACATCTTCGAGAGTGAGTGAGAGGGGAAAAAACGGTTCGGCGAATCTTGAAAGGATTCTTCGGCTACCGAAAAAAATGTAGCACTCTAATGTTGCTTCGGTCGTGCTTCAACACCAAGCGACCGTTTCCTTTCAAACCGATTATGACGGAAGAAAAGCGTTTGGGGACAATAAAAAAATTAAAAAAAACTGTTTGCTCGGCCCAATTTTACGACTTCTTGCGCCAACGAAGCTCTAAAAGCATCCAAAATAAAAAAAGGACAAACTTATTTCACTCGAGAGGGGACTCAAAAGAAGAACCCTTCCAGGAAACTGTAAGGAACAGGACAAGGCGCCTGTGTCCCTCGCGGTGTTGAAAATTGCTCTGAGCGTTTCCCAGGAAGATTTCAAAATCGTAGTTTTTGATAAACTCTCCTGATAGCCTGCCATTATCCCTCACAAAATGATCCGTTGTTTGAAAGCGTCGGCCGTCTCGCTTGATGTCGGGAATCGGGTTCATAAAGAGAAGACAATATCCTCCTTCCGCTCAATTATTATAAGTGCTGCTCTGGAGCTGTTTTAGCTTTTGAATTCACGCGTAAGGGACCGTGCACATTACAATCTTGGCAATAATGGCAAGAGGCGTTCCTTGTTTGAACGTAAGTAACAGGCAATGACGGAAGACAAAAATAATTTGCTGCATGCAGCATTTTCTGCGTAGTATATTCCAGGCGTCCTTTCTTGCTGGTGGTTTTTAAAGGTTCTTTTTATATCGTGCATTGTGTTGCAAGTGGCGACAACTAACACGTGCAAAGAAGCATAAATGATTTGATTAGAAAACTGTGTGTTCCACAACAACATATGCGACAGAACGACTTTACAGTGAGATAATATATACAAACATAGCAATGTATTTAGAGAAGGACACCGGCTGCACTCCTATAAGTTATCTTGAGTAGGGACAAATTGAAAAGTAATTAAATTACTGCTTACTATGATGCTTCTCAAGCACGTGAAAAAGTGGTACTATAAGGACACAAGGAGAAAAAGAGGGCGCTCGACTTATGGTGACTTCGCTAGTAGCACATACTGTACTGATATTTATTACACTGGAAAACCCCAGTATCATAAGCACAGTTACTCTAAAATATTTATGGTAAGCAAGAAAGTGATAACTGCAAGAATTAATGAACAAAGGGGACTTACTTGTTGTAGCCATGGCATCTACTTTAGTTTGGTGTGTTGAGGGGTGTCGGCCTAACATGGGTTCTGCAGTACGTTAGTAATCTGTTTCGTCGCCATTCGGCACGCCTTACATGTGATCTGGCATTGCAGATTCCAATCAGTCGATATCAAAGCTGATCGTGCAGCCAAGCGTTTTGAGGAAAATGCAACAAAAATGTATAACAAGCCGATATACACGCTCAGTGAAAATAATAACTCTAGGACAGCAGCCGTTGATGTTGACTAACGAAAAAAGGTGAATGCCTCCCCCTCCACCTTTATTAGGACGACGAGTGCCTGCTCAAGCACCGGCTGTCACAAATAGCAGCAAATGATAGCATATGTGTGCAAACCCAAATAGAGTCTGATCATTTCTTCTTTACTCGATTACGCTGGCCGGGGCAATCAATCGATCATAACCTCCCTGCATAAACAAACACAGTACGGATGATCACAAGTATAAATTCCCATTAGAATTCGAGCTTGGTGTATGTCACGTAAAACCTTCCTAGAAATAAAATTAGTCATATTTAAATATTTCTGATGCGTTATTAGGTTTGCGTTAATCAAATATGTGTATGCAAATTAACAAGACATAAAAAAGAAACGATGAACGCGTCACTTTGACGTAAACAGAAAGTTCATTGTTTTTACATAGGATTGTATATCTCGTAATGAAATTTTACGTGACCTTCGTGTCTTTCATAAAGATGACCGCCCTTTCTGAGCATGGCGTAGGGACACTGTAACGCCAAAACAAGGTAGACACTAGCATTCTGTAGTGGCGTGATCTTCATTAATGCACTCGTTAAAGTGAGAGCTTCGTCATCTGTCGCATCAACTTCTCTGTTTTCTACGCTTCCCGCAGAAGACATCGTGGAGGAGTGCCCAGAACTGTCGCTGCCAAAATGTGAGCGAGGAGACGTGACAAGGACCAAGACTGACTCCAAGGGTTGCCCCATGTACTACTGCGGTATGCTCTTGTTTCGCTGCAATTAACTTTGCCTACATGTCAGTTTTGAAATAACAACGAAAGGCAAGAATTGCATACAATTTTCAAGGTGATGAAAATAAAATACATGGATTGACAACTGTATGCGTAAGGAGTTAAACTTATAATGTAATTTGGCACTTATCTTTAGAGAAAACCAAAGTTTATAAAGTGCCATAATATTCCAATAAAATTAGAAATATTTGTTAATTCGGATATGGTGTGACATGCGTCATTTCGCAGTTTTCCGTGGATGTACTTACACTATAAAATACGTATGTGAGTTCTCTTTCCTGCCAAACTCTGAACACGAGAGTGAACTCACAGATATTTTCTATAGTGATGTGACACAGAGTAAAAGAGAACCGGTATTTCCTTAACCTCTCCAGAATGCGATCCAGCTCTTTGTCCGCCCGTGGTCTGGCCGACGGACCTAGAACCCGGTCAGGAGGTGGAGATGACCCCCGTCGGATGTTGCGCCACCCTCCATGCCGTGTGTCGCCCGGAGAAGTGTCCACATCCGCCTCACTGCGCGCCACCCTTGGAGCTGCTAGAGACCCCAGGAGTTTGCTGCAAATCTTTCAAGTGTCGTACGTATACACCTTTTCTACGTGGGCGCCGCCATCTTCAATTCTGTAACTTCCGGTATGCGTGAAAACATCGCTTTCTTCTCGCCTCGACAGTAGAACGTGTTAACATTTTTATTGCAACCGTCAATCGTTCTTGTTATGACCCTTCCATATTTGTTTTGGTTTGTTCGGGGTTGTAATCTCTTGCTTTTTGTTCGGAACGGATACCGGATAGAGGGACAACGTGGCTGGGTGCGAGGCTAAACGAAAAAGGTGTATACATATTCGCTTTCCAGTCAAGCCCTGAGTAGTACTTACAACGGTCACATCGGAGCGATTATGCCGGTGCTCTCTATCGTTGACAACTTCATGTTTCTGGTCCGGTACTTTTGGCGTTTTCCCAACGTTTGACGCTCTAGATTCGTTGCGTTAGCATAACCTGCATGTTGGGTGCAGTCGTCTGTACTAGATCACCCTAAAAATGTATGCCCATTTTTTTTTGCTCTCCCAGAGACTGCCGGTCAGCTGACGTAAATCTATCAACGAGTAATTTGAGTGTCATGAATACTGGTCAGCTCTTTTTTTTAATATTCATGTATGTAAAACCTGAAGGAATCTTCCGCTTTCTAGATGCCACCGGAACATTTTGTAGAAGAGTCATGACACTCAAACTGGCAAGGGCAATGTCTCGATATTATCACAATTCTGACGCTGCGTCATTGCCATTCCTTCTCACCAGAATGTGCAACTAGGTTAGAACAAAAAACAACAACATTCACATTGCGAAGTATGTCGCATATCGCATAGGGTTGTCGAGCACAGCAAGCAAGCTTGCTGAGCTCCACAGACTCACCGTCCGCACCTATAATGACGAATTCTCCGCTACTCTTTTAATGGGCTTCTTTCCAGAGCAGCATCACATCTGTACTAGGATTGAGCGCTTAATCGATTAACCTACCGATTAATCAATTAATGCTTTAATCGCGAATATTTTTTAAACCAATTAATCGATTAAATCTTGGCTGACAACAAAAAAAGTTAACGTTCAACGCCTTCTCCACACAGACGTGGACTAACACACTTCTATGTAGGTAAACTTTAGGTAAAATGTTGACCTAAAGTAAACTTCGAGTCGAAATTTGTAGCTCGAAATACGTTGTTAATGTTATACGTGTCCCAGCCAATTCAACGCCGTGCGAGTGTCTGCTTAGCGCAGCGGAGACCATTGTGAGCAATGAAGGGAGTTCGCTATTGCCGTAGAATATCAACGAACCTCTTTGCTTCTGCGGCTGAAGTAATGATTTTTGAGTGTGCTTGTCTTTTGTCTTTTCGCAGCGACACTTCAAGGTTGATTTAAAAATGCAAAATTATACATTATGCCGTTTATCTTATATTCAGCAAAGGGAAGCAATATTATTTTTACTAGTATGAACTATTATGCACGAGCATTAACAAAACTGATTAATCGATTATTTAATTTATTAAAGGCTGGTGATTAAGCGGGTTAAAAGTTTTAATCGACGCCCAGCCCTAACCTGTACTCGCTGCAGAAGCGGTTATTAATATCGCAAAAGGCAAATTTTGCAGCACTGCGTTGCTCGCTACTTCCTCATTAGATTACTTTTTGTATGACCGCAATATTTATAAAATTAAATCCGGTGCGCTGTTTCGCTGGCAGTGACTGGAAGCTACGGAGATGAACTGTACCAGGACGCCCTCTTGTATGTCTTTCTTCCACCTTGTTTACACTTGTGTCGTTTCAGGGCCGCCGGAAAAGGTCTGTCCTTACGCCCACAAATTTGTCGTCGTGGACGGTAAAGAAGTCGCCATTGAACCGGCTCTACAAAATGTCTCCTTTTATGAGGTACGCCGCATAGAAATTGCTAAATGACAATGACACGACCATGAGAATTGTTAACTTTTTGTCTCACGCAGCCCGGCCAGACGTGGAGGGACGGCCTCTGCAGCAACTGCTCTTGCGACGAGAGCGGGTCGGACCTCATGGCACGCTGCAACTTGGAGAGGTGCTACGAGAGCGCCGAACTGCCCGACGACAAGGTCGGCGTTCGTTGATTTTGAATCGCAGTCTTTTAGGGGTTACCGAAAGAAATAACGAAATGCGTTACTCGTCACTTGTAAATAAAACTTGAAGGAAAAGGTGTTAGTTGCCGTTAGCGAAAATAATGCACGTCATTTTTGCTTTACGTTTTATTCATGACTAAAAACGTTTTACTATTTTGGCGTTACTTGTATGCATAAGCACCATATATGAAGACAGAATGTCCATGCAGAAAGTTAACATAATATCCTTATCATTTTTACGGTTGAATCTGGGTGTAATTAATTTTCAAGTCGCAACGAGTAAGGCAACTGCGGTACCCTTTACTGAAAATAAGTAACGTAAGTACGTTATGCATTACTGATTTGAAATTGTAACAATTACGTTGGTACGTTCCACAAAGGGTGACGCGGTATCGGTAACTTCGTTACTTGTAACGCGTTAACGCCAACACGCGTTTTGACCCAGTGACAGAAGTTCGACAAGCGACGACACCTTGTCCGCAGACATATAGTAAAATGAAGCGAATTTCCGCACTACCTCATGTTCATAAATACCGCTAGCGTGTGTAATCAGTGCTACGAACAGAATCTTAGCTCTCGAAGTTCAGAAGAAAGCCACAACACCCTGGGTTTGCTTTTATTTTTTCGTTGAGTGTTAATGTAAGAAACGACAATGCGGTATTTCATTCAAACCAGTTTTTGCACTCACCTTTAAAAATACCTTATGTTGTAGCCAGTCTCTGATGCTGAAGCAAGTTGAGAAAATATGTCTATGACGTTCCTGAGAGCAACGTTTCTTTGTTTGACTAGCCGCGTTGAAGGCATTTTACTATACTTTAAGAGATTAAAAACTACTCGACAAGTTTCTGAACAATTGTCATCGAGCTACGGGCGTCCGCGCGTTTGTACACCATGAGCGCTGAGAAATTTACGCGTGATGTAAGCTTCTGAAACACGGGAGCTATTCAACTGCGTCTCCTTGACATGCCATGTAAAGCCCTGTGTAACGCGTTCACGCAAAAAAAAATTACACATGCTTGATAATACTGACAAAGACCAGAAGCACAGAATGTGCCTTGAACCTTAACGTCGGGTAACGGTCGTCGATGACGCTTGACCATGACGCTCGCTAATATCGATCGTTCATGACGCTCGTTCAGGAAGACGTTATCATAAATAACGATCGATAAAACATATTCGGTGTTCATATCACGTGATTTAGTCCAAGAGCATAGACATTGGTGATTGTGACAGACAGGGATGCATGGACACTCGGCACACAATGAGGCATGGGTGTTTTGCAGGACTACTTCCTGAGCATAGTGGACGTGCCGGACCGATGCTGCCCTGCTTTGGTGCGGCTCTTTTGCAAGGACGAGTACGGGAACATCCGAGAGGTGAGTGTTTATTTTCTTCTCGAACGTCGAATGATTTTGGAAGTGTTCGCTGACCAATGGACAATTTTGCTGCTTTTATTTTTGGCGGGCAATAAATATCGTCTTTGGAATCATCAATGTATTGATACACTGGAACACTGGATAAGCAACGACTGTATGATCTATCGGCCGCCTACATCAATGGCTGGCGAAATCACCACCAATAATACAGATTACAGCGAACACGCAGGTGAGCTGGTGAACTTCCAACATCTTGAACACGCAAGAGTTAGAAACAAAAAGTGGACGCGCAAGCTGTGTGTATGTGTGTTCTCCACTTTCTGTTCCTAAGTCCCGCCTGTTCAAGATGTTGAAAACTCACCAGCTCGCTTGTATATTATTATTGATGGTGTTAGCTGCTGTTCACCAGCAGCATCCGACAGTGGCAAAAACTGACAGCTCAAATGCAACCACGTGTTGCCTGGCGTAGATAAACTATATTCCGTTTCACTTTGTCCGACCGCCGCCAACGCTACAATCGGATAGAGCCAATAAAGCGTGTGTATATGTGTATGTATGCAGATGTGTACAATGCGGAATGTTCCCAAAGACTGACCATATATGCGTAGCTGCAGCAGCAGGCAAGCAAACTTAATTCATGCACGATGCCACGCAGTACGCCGAACAGGAAATTAAGCGTTCTGCTTTGTCATCAACGTGCATAACTGGCCGATTGGAAAACACTTGCGAGGTCCGATGGAGCGTACGAACGTGGCATATTTCTTTCGCAGCCGGGAGACGAATGGCAGTCACGTGACGACCAGTGCAAGTCGCACATCTGCGAGCAAACCGCCCTCGGCGAGGTCCACAAAGTAGAACGGTCCATCATCTGCCCCAAGTGCCCCGAGGTAAGAACTCACTTTAAACCCTAAGGTCATTGATACCATGGAGTAGGCGGCACTGCCATAAAACGGCCGGTCTTTTTGTTCTCGAGGCGGCAGCCGTTATGGGAAGTTTCGCAGCAGATCCGCTTTTCAATTCAATTCAATTCAATTCATTTGTTATTTACTCGTTTATTTATAGTATTTATAGTTTACTCATTTATTTACTACATTTGTTCTGTGTAGGCTCGCCGTGGAACGTTATGTGATGGTGGCACGTGACGTTACGTGAAGTTTAAACAGAAAATTGCATCCGCTAACGTTAGCAGAAAACAGCGTCTTGTTTAGAGGCAAAAGGCCTGTATACAGTGGGATTGTACGCAGCCTTCGAGCCGCAGAGTGTGCAGCTTTTGGCTGTCACCGCAATGAACCCTTAGAAAGTAGACTTCTGCGCATGCGTGCACCCTCTCCCCTGGCCTCGCCTCCCGCTTGTCACCACTTTCTGAGGGCACTCTCCCGCACAACCCACGTGGTCAGCATCTATCTCTGCGCGTACTTCGACTTTTTCGGAAATCCTTTTTTGAGCATCGGTAGTATGGTGCATAAACAGCGAGGAAAATGAATACAACGTCCCGATGCCATTGCGCTCTGACGGGCAGAGGCATATGGGCCTGCCCTACGTCTGTAGTTGACAGACAACCCTCCCTCCCATTGCTAGCAAAGAAATTGCGGTATTAGCCGACAAGAACACCGAAGGCATTCCGAGGTAAAAGGTGTGAACGTAAAATGTGAACGCCCCGTGTTTCTTCAGCTGTCGGTGACAACAAGTGAGCGCAAAAAATATCAAACAAAAAAACTTGTTATTCAAAGCTAGTGATCGAGGGGAAATCGTAGGATATACAGTTCATTTATAAAAGCATAAGCCAACACAATTATACCAAAATGACGCAATATCGTCGCCTTTTAGCGGCGACTAGTGTGCGGCTGAAGAAATCCGTATAATCCGTGATCAGGAGTTTTTTTTTTTAGTCGCACACCTGCCTCCTAAGTGGATGAGTTTGACTTCATTTATGTGAGCGCATTCAATTATCCTGTCAGCGAAAGTTCATTTATCACAGTGGGCTGCCAAAGAGCAGGTTACAACCTGGTACTTTCGTTGTCTTCCGGCTTGACGGGTGTGGACGTGGGAGGATTTATAGTTGCGTCTTAAGGGACTGTACGGCGACGTTCTTCGAATTTTATTCTTGGAAATTAGTTTGTATTTTATAAGTGACCTTCGTCCAAAGTAGAAACGGCTTTGTGTTTTCACGAAAGTTAGTATACCGGGTTTTGTAAGCGCGCATTTATAATTATTGCTAAATTTATGACAATAGATAAGGTATTAAAAGTGTCAACGTATTATACACCCTGTGTCAGAACAACTTGGTAAAGGTTAAAAACTGCGGCCCGGCTGAACAAATAAGATTGATTATAATAAATATTCTGCCAGAACTGCCGTTGTAATGTGATGACGGAACACTATATTGAGCATATTTTCTTCACATCTTTAAGTCGGCATTTTCAATAAAACTTCTCTGTATCACGTTTATTACCATTTAATTAGCGCACGCAAAAAAAAAGACACAAATATTTGTAAAGATGACTCCGCCGTTATGGCAACGATTTCAATGATTTGTTTTTAATCATGAGCTTAACATTAATTGAGAAAGCCAACCTAACCTTGAAGTTTTCACGTGTTTGCCTACCTCATTCGATTGCCCCTTCAAGATCATAAAACTTTGTTCCAGGTTCCCCCGACCATCGTTTGTTATAACACGGCCAGCGAGACAGATCATAATTATTTTACGTTTGGTTACAATAAACTAATTTCCGCAAAGCAAGGCATATCATCGTGGGAGCAAGTAAGCTCCCTGCGAAATGCAACAGAGCACAGTTTCCTTCTTGTTGTTCTCGTGTTTGTTTCTTTAAGTTGTTGGTGCACAACCAAAAAGGAGATCGAAAAAAATAATCGTGACATTAAGAATGAAGGAATGAAGTATTCAAATATTTGCAAAAATTACCCCTCGAGTACTAAGAAGGGCCTACACAATGTACTCGTTCCGATGTTACAATGCAGTCGTGGAAGGACGTCAAACGGGGAGCATAATCTTTCTTCCATTGGACAACAGAACGCCCAGGCACTGCCCTTGGGCCCCGGCGAGTGCTGCCCTCGCTGCCAGATAGTGGCCTGCGAAGAAGCGGGCGTGATGCACCCCGTGGGAAGCCACTGGAACTCGAGCTCCCACCTGTGCTACCGGGCAGAGTGCGTGCAGGCCGGAGACACTGCGCGCATCGTCTACACGAGCCCTTCCTGCGCCCCGGTCTCCAAGAAGTGCCCCAAGGTACGTCTCGTGCACATTAATCCAATAAAGTAATCGATTGCACTTACTCTTTGTTAAAAAGTATTCAATTCCATTGCTTGAATACTTGAAAGGAAGTGTAAAGAACAAAGGTGCGCCATTAGGAATGCGGAGGGGAAAATATTAACGGTTACAAGCAATTTTGTTACTTTCAAAAGCGCTCTTACGATACTACCTAATAAAGGCAATCAAATGATTATAATATTACTCAAAAATTATTTGATTACAAGTAACTGGGTTACTTGTAGTGAGTACCTTACAAGTATGGCCAAGGTACGTCTCTACCAGAGAGTTTGCCCCGTTCGCTTCTTCGGAACAAGTTCAAACCTCGATATTGCTGAGAGTTTTTTTTACTCCATCTTATACTCTAAACGCCTGTTCACACGTGCATCACAGCGCTACCTTAGTGCTGTTAGTCAGCGCTAGAAGTAGCGCTGACCTTGCTGATGCAGAGCTCACTTCGGGCTGTATTTGTGAAACAGCGCTGAAACAGCTCAGCATCAGTGCTAAGTTACGTTGAAGCCAGAGCTGCTTCAGCGCTGTTACTAGTGCTGAGTTAGCTTTCCGATGTATGTGTGTGCCGACCTTAACGTAAATTGTGTCATTTTATAATATGAAGCGCGTGGCAGAGGGTTCTGTGTGATACTTGGTTTTGATAACAACGGTGGACTCTCAAGTACATTAACACTAATTATAGCCAAGTGCCAACGAGAAGCCGGTACAGCTAGACAGCGCGGACATTCCTCGGACGAACAGCTTTTTCTAAGTTATGGTCCCGGAAGTTTCACGTGACTGGTAACCTTGCATCGATAATTCGTATCAGGCAGACACTCGTAAAATTCCACCGATTAACGACCCTATTATTGTTACCGATGCACAGTGAAACAAATGTTGTAGGCCTTATCTAAAAAAAGTAACAAAATACGTTACTCGGTATACTTGCAAATAAAAGGAACGCGATACCGTTACCGTCAACGATTAAAAAGTAACGCCCCTTACTTTTGCGTTGCTTTTATTTATGAGTCAAGACGTTTTATTGTATTGACGTTACAAACATGCATAAGCGCCATATTTCATGAAGCATTATGGCCATGCCGAAGCTCCACATTATCTACCTGACCTTTTTGCGGTTCCTCCTAAATACTCACGACGAAAGAAAACGGCAATGTGTACATAACATAGCGCTTAAAAAAATTAAGTGTAACTTTTTTATGTGTTGGGAAGATTTAATACGTTACACGTTACTCGAAATACGTAGCGTAAGTACGTTATCCATTACTGTTTTGGAAATGAAAAGAGTATGTTACTACATTAGCTAAAAAAGTAAGCGTAGCAGGTAACGCCGTTACTGTAACGCATCGTTTAATATTATCACGGGAGGTTCTACTGGCTGGCCAATGAGTGCTGTTTCGCGGAGCGTGGGGGCGTTATCAGCGAGAGTTCGCGTTAGTACCCAGCTGCACTCACTCTCGCTGATAACGCCGCCACGCTCCGTGATCTGGTGCTGACTGGAATGCCGATCAAGAAGCCTTCATTACGAAACTTGACTTGGTTCGGTATTGCTGCACGTACAGAACACGATACAAGATTAAAATAAAACAACTATATTCGCCTAAACATAAATGAGCGTACACTCTGTTTTAGTTAAAGAACGAAGATCAATGTGGTTCAATACGAAGTTGTTAAGCAATGGGGACAGGTTATGAAGAAGGGATTGAAGTGCGTAAGTAGTACGGCAGGTGGCGAACGAACCAGAATTTCTCGCGTCAAATACTGATGACAGATTCGCGTTCAGTCAAGTCTGAAAGAAGAGACGAAAAATCGATATAATCCACATTTGAAAACAAATACAAAAACGTAAACAACTGGCTATTTTTATTAAAAAAAGTGACAAAAATAATGGTTCAGCATGAGTCGTTGTAGGGAGAATTTGCAGCGAAACAAAGCCAAAGTACGTGGCCTTTACATGTTAAGTTAGACCTCCAGGAACACTGTGTATTTGCGACAGGCGGTGTAAACACGGGTGACAGAAAACCACTCTTACGAATCTTCCAAGACATGTCATTCGGTTGCAAAGTCTACTAATATTTTGTACGACATGTCGTTTCTTCCAACGCAGGACCAGGTGGTTTGGGATGCAAATCGCTGCTGCCAGACATGTAACGTCACCATCGGTACGTTTCCTCTCGTACACTTCCAGTTATACATCGGCACACCACAATTCAGAGCGCAGTCCAAGTGTACTAAATACAGAGGCGAAGACTAAAAGCGCAAGGTCACGGCGCATTATCTGCGCTCCATTAGTTTACATGACGACAACATAAGCACAAAAAAGACGACGAACGCATTTAGGTCCAGCTTTCGGCTGTACCTGATGGGCCAGGCCCCTGAAACTTGCGCGTGGATCATTTCAATATAGCATTCTTCAAAGGACGTGGTTACTTTTTCGTATAGAGGGGCGCCTGATTGGAGCATGCTGCCTCGCCGCATAACGTCTATACAAACAGCGCAAAAAAGTCGTCATCCTTTAAGAAACGCAGGGCTTAGCTTATTATGGCCAAGCTAAATGCTTCATGATTCGTTCTCCTGGTTCACGCCACAATCCTATTGGCTGCGATAATGTGATGCTCTCAACTGGTCCCTCCATTCTTAAGCCGTTGGGGACTATACCGCACGCGTGAGAAGTCGAAAATACGTTATGTTGCAAATGGCCATCGGTAGTTTACTGCTACGGCTCGCTGTTTGCGAATAGCGTGCGAGCAAACCTTTTTCTTTTCTATGTTGGAACCTTTGTTTGATTATTGATGTTGGTATTTCGTGTGGGGCGTTCGAGCCTTGACGACTCTTCTGTTCGCGCAATCGCAGTGTCCGAGGAAGCCTGCGCGCCGCTTCCCTTGACCGACAGGGAAACCGTGAGGATGTTCCGCTTCGAGCACGAACGATGGGGACTCTGCACCAACCCGAGGCCGGTGACCGGAGCCAGGGAGTGCGCAGGAACCTGCGAATCCCACTCCCTGTACACAACGGGTAAGGAGTGGCTTAGGAATAGACCTTGCACTATCGGCTGGAAGATCATTATTATTGCATAACGCTTGTTCTATTTTTGCACAACTGCTCCACCCCGCTACAATCCTGACAGAAATTATTGGAATTGGAAATGAATCAATCATAAATTAATACATTATTCACGTGCGCATGTTGAAGATGAAGGCAATAAATTATTTTTATCTAAATTTGCAAGGAGCAGTTGATGTTTAGGGGGAAAATTTACGGTCGTGATTCAACCTTTAAAATGTAGCCGCTTCGTCTGGTCGGTTAATCTCCTTCTAATAAGTATCTCCAGAAAGACAAAAAAAATTCTGAAGATTTAATTGTTTTGTGCACGTTTATTTGTATTGCATGCTTACGGGCTGCTGAAATAATTTTTAACCTAGAGTTTAAAAAAAAACGCGATATAAAACTGGTGGTGATAAATTAAATTCTTCTTTTTTCCTAATCAAATTATGTCATTTGTATTTCATTGCAACTTTCGCGCGTATTAACCGGCTCTAACGAGTGAATTTGCGTACAGTTATGTTTACAATTTTCATCCTCTTGTGTTAATCGGTGTTATAATAACGCGTTTTCTGCTGAGACAAAATTTTACAAAGATGTCAGCAAATAGATCCTATGATTCTCCCCCTCTAACTTGATTTATTTACTTAAAGAATACCGTAACCGATACGATTACAAATTATTTGCTCTCCTCTAAATGAGGAGGCAAATAATGCTTTTTGTGTGCGTTCGTGCTTTAGTTGTTGTCCAAATATTACGCGCCTTTCGCTGCTAACAAAGCTGAGGGCTTATAAAGCTTTCATTTAAAGATTACCATTCCTCTGAAAGAACATTCTTGTTAATATAAATATTATAGCGACAGGTATTACCCACGACAAGGTGTTCATCTAAAATACCATAAAATATTACTTAAACAAACTACCAATGCTCCAAGTGTATTAAAAGTGTTAAAATCTTATTCACAAAATAGAGAGCAGTACTAATCTTCTTACTAAGCGGATGTGTCTCTTTGAATTCCTGCCGATCTCTTTAGGTAACTCCAACGATGTCACCGCGAATTGCAAGTGCTGTAACCCAACTCAGTGGGAACTGCGCAAGATTCAGCTGACATGCAGAAATGGAAAGACGCTAACCAAGACATTCCGTCAGCCCACGGCTTGTCAATGCACCCCGTGTGCTAATGAAGTAGGACAGCGAGAAGTTGAAATTATGAAGGAAGAAAACAACGGAGGTGTAAAAGTACCGTTCTCGAAGCAGAACACTAAATACACTACTCTTCAAGGGGATCAACCTCCAGAAGATAGAAACGAGAAACTAGAGCCAATAAGTCAGGTCGTTGAAGAGCCTTATACACACGTAGAGGTGACAAACAAACCTGGTAACCAGGAACACATTAGTCAAGTTGTTCAAGAGCCTTACAACCCTAATGAGGTAAATGAGAAACCAGTTCAACCAGAACCTATTAGCCAGGTAGTGCAAGAGCCTTACAATCCTGAAGAGGCGAGTGATAAACCCCAACAAGCCTGAGCCCATCAGCCAGACTGTCCAACAGCCTTACAATCCTGAAGAAGTTACCGAGAAACCCGGTAAACATGAACCCATCAGTCAGATTTTCCAAGAGCCTTACAACCCTGAAGAAGTTGCCGAGATGTCCAAGAAGCCGGAGCCCATCAGCCAGATTGTCCAAGAGCTTTACAACCCTGAAGAAGTCACCGAGAAGCCTGGTAAGCCGGAACCCATCAGCCAGATTGTCCAAGAGCCTTACAGCCCTGAAGAGAGTCACCGAGAAGCCGAAAGGTAAGCCCGGGACCCATCAGCCAGATTGCTCAAGAGCCTTACAATCCTGAAGAGGTCACCGGTAAACCCGGTAAACCTGAACCCATCAGCCAGATTGTCCAAGAGCCTTACAACCCTGAAGGTGTCACCGAGAAGCCTGGTAAGCCGGAACCCATCAGCCAAATTGTCCAAGAGCCTTACAACCCTGAAGATGTCACCGAGAAGCCCGGCAAGCCGGAACCCATCAGCCAGATTGTCCAAGAGCTTTATAATCCTGAAGAAGTGACCGAGAAGCCTGATAAGCCAGAAGCCATCAGCCAGATTGTTCAAGAGCCTTACAATCCTGAAGAAGTCACCGATAAGCCTGGTAAGCCGGAACCCATCAGCCGGATTGTTCAAGAGCCTTACAATCCTGAAGAGGTCACCGAGAAACCCGGTAAACCTGAACCCATCAGCCAGATTGTCCAGGAGCCTTACAACCCTGAAGGTGTCACCGAGAAGCCTGGTAAGCCGGAACCCATCAGCCAAATTGTCCAAGAGCCTTACAACCCTGAAGATGTCACCGAGAAGCCCGGCAAGCCGGAACCCATCAGCCAGATTGTCCAAGAGCCTTATAATCCTGAAGAAGTGACCGAGAAGCCTGGTACAGCCAGAAGCCATCAGCCAGATTGTTCAAGAGCCTTACAATCCTGAAGAAGTCACCGATAAGCCTGGTAAGCCAGGAACCCATCAGCCGGATTGCTCAAGAGCCTTACAATCCTGAAGAGGTCACCGAGAAACCCGGTAAACCTGAACCCATCAGCCAGATTGTCCAAGAGCCTTACAACCCTGAAGATGCCACCGAGAAACCCGGTGAGCCGGAACCCATCAGCCAGATTGTCCAAGAGCCTTACAACCCTGAAGATGTCACCGAGAAGCCCGGTAAGCCGGAACCCATGAGCCAAATTGTCCAAGAGCCTTACAACCCTGAAGATGTCACCGAAGCAGCCTGCTCAGCCGGAACCCATCAGCCAGATTGTCCAAGAGCCTTACAATCCTGAAGAAGTGACCGAGAAGCCTGGTAAGCCAGGAAGCCATCAGCCAGATTGTTGCAAGAGCCTTACAATCCTGAAGAAGTCACCGATAAGCCTGGTAAGCCGGAACCCATCAGCCAGGTTGTTCAAGAGCCTTACAATCCTGAAGAGGTCACCGAGAAACCTGGTAAGCCGGAACCCATCAGCCAGATTGTCCAAGAGCCTTACAACCCTGAAGATGTCACCGAGAAGCCTGCTAAGCCGGAAGCCTATCAGCCAGATTGTACAAGAGCCTTACAATCCTGAAGAAGTGACCGAGAAGCCTGGTAAGCCAGAAGCCATCAGCCAGATTGTTCAAGAGCCTTACAATCCTGAAGAAGTCACCGATAAGCCTGGTAAGCCAGAACCCATCAGCCAGATTGTTCAAGAGCCTTACAATCCTGAAGAGGTCACCGAGAAACCTGGTAAGCCGGAACCCATCAGCCAGATTGTCCAAGAGCCTTACAACCCTGAAGATGTCACCGAGAAACCTGCTAAGCCGGAACCTATCAGCCAGATTGTACAAGAGCCTTACAATCCTGAAGAAGTGACCGAGAAGCCTGGTAAACCAGAAGCCATCAGCCAGATTGTTCAAGAGCCTTACAATCCTGAAGAAGTCACCGATAAGCCTGGTAAGCCAGAACCCATCAGCCAGATTGTTCAAGAGCCTTACAATCCTGAAGACGTCACCGAGAAACCCGGTAAGCCGGAACCCATCAGCCAGATTGTCCAAGAGCCTTACAACCCTGAAGATGTCACCGACAAGCCTGCTAAGCCGGAACCTATCAGCCAGATTGTCCAAGAGCCTTACAATCCTGAAGAAGTGACCGAGAAGCCTGGTAAACCGGAACCCATCAGCCAGATTGTTCAAGAGCCTTACAATCCTGAAGAAGTCACCGATAAGCCTGGTAAGCCGGAACCCATCAGCCAGATTGTTCAAGAGCCTTACAATCCTGAAGAAGTCACCGAGAAACCCGGTAAGCCGGAACCCATCAGCCAGATTGTCCAAGAGCCTTACAACCCTGAAGATGCCACCGAAAAACCTGGTGAGCCGGAACCTATCAGCCAGATTGTACAAGAGCCTTACAATCCTGAAGAAGTGCACCGAAGAAGCCTGGTAAGCCCGGAAGCCGTCAGCCAGAGCTCAAGCCAGATTGTCCAAGAGCCTTACAACCCTGAAGATGTCACCGAGAAGACCCGGTAAGCCTGAACCCATCAGCCAAATTGTCCAAGAGCCTTACAATCCCGAAGAAGTCACCGTGAAGCCAAACAAGCCGGAGCCTATAAGCCAGATTGTCCAAGAGCCTTACAATCCTGAAGAAGTCACCGAGAAGCCCAGTAAGCCGGAACCCATAAGTCAGATTGTTCAAGAACCATACCATCCTGAAGAGACCGGAAGCCCTGGCAAACTAGAGCCAATTAGCCATGTCATTCAAGAACCATACAGACCTGATGATGTGGAGAGTCCTGTAAATCATATTGTCCAAGAACCTTACACGCCTGAAGCAATGGAGCAACAACCTTATCATCCAGATACTATAGGACAAGTTCCCTACCAACCTGAGGAAATTCCACACGCCGAAATACAAGGACCCCTTAGCCACATTGTACAAGAACCGTACCACCCAGATGATATTACCGAGCCACACGTGGAGCAACGGCCTTATGAGCCTGAACACGCGGGCCAATATCCTTATAGGCCTGAGGACGTTCCAGATCGTGAACCACAACGACCAGCTGGCCATGTTGTACAAGAACCGTATCATCCTGAAGATATCCCCGAGCCACATGTGGAGCAACGGCCCTACCACCCAGAACACACAGGCCAGTATCCTTACAGGCCAGAAGACATTGTGCAGGCTCCATACCGCCCCGAGGACGTCGAACATTCCCTACACGAGTCGAGCCACACCGACGATGACACGGTCGTTCCTGAATGGATGTGGAGAAACGCTCCACTTCCTTAAATATTGACTACGCCCATAAAAGGATGGTTTATGGAACCATTTTCTGAGCTCATAATCAAAAGTCATTACATTTCGGGAGGGAAGCTGTTTTTGCAATGTGTTACGCTTGGCCATAGTGCGCACGGCTTTCATTCATCATATGTGACCTTGGAAAAATAAAATGTATAATTTGATACGTTTGCGGTTGGCGATGTCTTTTTTCTGTAAGCGATATTCTTCACCTTGGTTATAATATCGGAACGTTTGGTTCATAGCTGTAGACTTAAGAACAACACCTTCCGGATAAAAGCAATAGATCCGTTAGAAAGGAGACTTGGATATTTAGGAGCAGCCTTTGGGTATGTATGGTGCCTGGAAACTTTTTCTCGCAGCTCCTTTTTCGTTATCAGAAGTTATTCAAAAGCGTTATGATTTGACATGGATATGGATTCCACATTTTCGTTATATACTAAATTCAAGACAATCCTTGGGTTATTGTGTAGCTAAACATTTGGAAGTCCTTATCTGTTGCACACAGTCTTATATAGACACTAAAACTACAATAAATGTAGTGCTCTTTAGTAAAACACTTCACTCAAGATGGTGCATCAAATTACAGCTCCCTCTGCACTCAGTGTTGAAACATTTTAAGTCTAGTCACTCCCAAACAAATGATCTCATTCCTGGCCATCTTACTTTAGCGAATCAACAAAGTGGCAATTAATGTTTTCTTGGAAATATGTATTTTTTATAATTTGTAAAAATTTTATGATAATAAATTGAATAAGTTGACTAATAGAAACAATTTTTTATGGCTGAGCCTATTTTTATTATTATTTGAATGTAATTGACCGAACATATATGACCTAAAAATAACTGTCTCATTCAGAAATCTGAAGTAAGGAGATTTGCAGACACATCTTCATATTCTCAAATTGATTTCTTTATCGAGAGAGAGAGAGAGAGAGAAAGAGAAAACGAGAAAGGCTAAATGACAGGTTGGTCTTTGCGTCTTGCTTCTGCCTACTATTTAGCACTGTACAGACCGCTTATCGGGGGTGGCGCCATTTTAAATATTGTAGCGCCATCTAGCGAGCATCAGGTTCCGCGGCCATGCTGAGTGGTTAGAAACGTTGACGAAAGTGCTCTTCAGAGCGCCGCTCACGCTTTGGGTGTGCTGTTGGGTGCTCCAAAGCGCTGAGTATCCGACTTAGGGCGCTTCTTGTGTTCTTATGTGCCGCGGATGGTAGTTATCAACTGATTGAGAACGTTTCCGGCCCTTCGTTATGACATCCGCCAGTGTTGCGATGCCGAGAAGAGCGGCACCGAACCCGCCACCGATTGTAATTGGAGGCGAGTACTCAAAATATTGAATCAGTTTGTCAGCGACTGAATTTGCCTTTAGGTTTCCGTCTTTTTAGATGCAGTATACCGAGAATATTTTTGGAGTTTCGTGTCGCCCACAACAATGGTATATAATGGGAACTAGGACGCGCGAAATAAGAGCATTGTAGGGAGTGATTGAAGGCAGCTCCCTCCGGCTTGGAGATGTTTATACAAGTTAAAATTGAGGATTCCGTGTCGGCGTGTCCATTGCCGCGAGCGAGTCAATCAATGATTCAACAATTTGAAATGGATGCATGAGCATGTTTCGGCTATACGAAACGGAGTTTTCTTTCCAGCTACGTTATGTGCTAATTTGCAAAATAAGAACCCAGTCGCGTTGTGACGGTCCCTGACGTATGTTCACGGCTCTCCACTATCGCGCAGGAGATCGCGAGTAAGAAACACCGATAGAACTAACTTTTCGACAATTTCCAGCCATACCCGGTGGCGGAAATGAGCCTTTGACTATGCGTTATAGATGATAAAATCGACTCGATGGTACCACAGAAAGATATCAGCATTAAGATAAAATAAGTTACGAAAAGTTACAAGCTGAAACAGTGATTCACGGGAAAACTTTCACCACCTGCTAGCGTATAGCCCATCGACTGTACAGCGGGGAGTTCAGTGCGCGCTCTTTTCACGAAATGTTCCGAGCACACTCGAGAGGATGGCGTCGGGGAAAATGTTTCCTGTTTACGGACGCAACACATTGTCGCCGGAGGTTTTCGTCAATTGGAAAGCGATGGAGTTTGAAGAGCATTGCAGCCGGAGTTGCCTTGTCGGATCCCGTGTGGAATACAGATGTCCTCCGATAATATTCTGCACTTTCGGTTGTTATTCGTGCAGCCTATTACCGAACAACGATGTCCCGATGATCAGGGAATTCTCGTCATTGATTTTGTCTGCTCTAATTACATCTGGAAGTAAAATAAAATAGAGGACACTGCAAAGAAAAACAAGCGAGCTTGGAGGAACACACCCGTCCAAGGCGTTCATCCGGGTCCTTCGGTCGTTCCTAACCACTCAGTAAGGATAAAAGCGCGACAGCCCTTTCCCCTTTACTCTCTCGCCCTCTTTCAGTAAAGCGGCCTATACTGAATGAAATAGGTGGAAAGGCTTGGCGCGATGAAATAAAATGGACAAAAACTATATTACGACGTAGATCGGTGACCAATGTGACGTTATCTCGCGTCTTAGGACATCTGCGCTAACCCCGTGTCTCGCAACAAGACACGCATGACATCTGGTACCTTATCGACGCGTTCAGCCGAGCCTAACCAGTGCCACCTAGAAGACAAGGCCTTCACATGACGTCATCGTTAGTGGGTCCCGCCCCAAGCCGCACACACAACGACGCTAGGCGAGAGTCGCCGCAAAGCGAATGACGCGTGCGTCTTGGCGTGCTCGCTCTGAGGCGCTGCAGGACGCACCGGCGGAGACGCTGGCACAAGCCAGGCGGCGCTGCTTGGCCTCACTGGTGATGACGTTTGGGGGAAAAGAACAGGACTTGTCTCCTAGACGGTATTGCCCTAACCCGCCTGGCACTTTCTCGGCGATAAATAATCTTTCCTACATGTTCCAGACTTCCATCTGAGGTATACCTGCCTCTGGGTGGCGAAGTGGGTGCGCACAATAATAGGGTGTTCTACGGCTTCTAGAGAACTGCGGGTCAATCTGTTTTGGGACCGGCGACTTTATCGATGCGACGAAGCAACCTTTTAGGTGCGACGCTCCCTTAGGGTCTAGCCTTGTCCATCCGTCCGGCCGGCGTCCGTGCTCACATAAAAGAAAAGATGTTTTGCGCAGTTGACAGGATTCAGACCTGTGCGGGGAGACCCCAATGGATTTCTAGTCCATCGCCTTAACCACTCGGCCACGACTGCGGGACGAGTAGGGGGCTCTGAGATGTGGTAGTAACTCAAGAGCTGGGGCTGTCATGGATGAAACGTTGCATGTAGCCGCTCAACGTCTATACAGGAGAGGGCGCTGCGGTCAAATGCGTATATAATCGCGTTAAACTTTGCATGCATTGGCTCAACGTTTATAGACGAGAGGGCGCTGCGGTCAAATGCTCGAATGCGTATATAACCACGTTCCATACCACATTCTCTTTCTGACATGAACCGTTGACTTAAGCGGTGGAGATGCGTTCCCACGGCTTCTAGTGGATCCAAGCTGATCCGCTAGAAGAACCACTGGCTCTGCATTTCACCGACCATAAAGCAGTAATAATGAAGTCGAAACGCAACCCGGAACTCAGCACTACCTATGGGCCATAAAAAAAATCAGCACCATCAGCACTGCCTATGAACAATAAATCAGTATCATCAGCACCACCAGAGCTACGCCCCAATCAACATCATTCACCACGTGGAGATGCGGTCATCTTTTTATGTAAACGACACTCTGGACGCAACCTGTGAAGTGTGGCTCCTATTTGACTAGAGAAAAAAGACGGCAGAGCAAGGATCATATTCTCCGGGTGAAGAAAGTATAGAGACAGGCACAAAAAAAATCAAAATAACCACACGGATTTGATGTTATAATCAGTTTCATGCACAGTTCGACGGCAGCACCACGATACGAAGGGGCGAATTTCGCAGCGCCAAACAGTGGGTCATCATGGTGCCTCGTCTTCGCGTGTTTGCTATAAACTACTAAACTAATCACACGCAGTGAATTCCTTGTGATCCTGAGATTTTTCTGTGCTCGTTTGGTGGAGCCGGCCATAGCGAACACACAAAGACATAGAACTCCGTGACGATGCACAAACTTGGGCGCACTTTGACTTGACCCCAACGAAGAGTAGGTTCTGGTTGTGGTCGGCCTTAGTGTGAAACAAAGTATATCACCATCCATGCTTGATAAAAGTACCGCATCGGCATCTGATGGGAAGTGGAAGCTTAGGACGGTTTTTGTCGGCATCTCTCGTGGCTCTGTCGGAATACCCATTTCCCCCAATGACACAGTGATTCGGAACCCGCTAAAATAAAAAAGAGCGTAGCCAGCCCGCAGGACTGTGTTCTCAAGAGTATGGGAATGTGCGGATCAATGCCAACTACACACCTAATCTCATTTCTCGGGAGTACTAGTTTTTCTGCTCTTGAATGGGTGAAAACCACGCATTCCCTGCGGGGATACGTAAATATGTACTAAAGCCTTTCGTATAAGAAGCGCCGACCACCTCCGGAGCTGTTAGAAACGATTTCCAAGAAATCGCCAAAGCTGACGGCTGTCTTTTTGTTTTGAGAACGAATATTGCGTTGGTCGAGTTGGAACCGTTGGCGGCGCCACCAGTAAATATGTGGCGCGCAGAGATTCTATGTTATTTCGGTCATCGTGAATACGCATTGGTTAAGTACACTACGATGAAGCACCAGCCTTTGCTTTTACGCTCCGAGATCGCAAGCACTCCATGGCGTACAGGTTAGATTTGATGGAGCTACATCATATGATTCCTGGAAATCAGTTCCGCAGAGTTTACTCGCATATTGATACCTATGCTACCTTTACGAGTTTCACCTGAGTGCCGGGCACGAGCGGATGCTAAGAGAGGCGGGGCGACCGGCCTCCCTCCCCGTAACGCCTTCAAACGCAGCTTCTTTTTATCGAAAAAAAACCAACATAAACCATCTTGCATAAAATAGAGATGTTAAGTCTTCGGTAAAATGGCGAGATATCAGGTGAGCCAAATAGACCTAGGCCAACGCCTCGCGCGCTTCAACAACAAAGCCCCCCCCCCCCCCCCCCCCCCACGGGGCCTGAACCATAACCATTGCCGGTGCCGGGAGGTGGTATTTCAAATAACCACAACAAAGCACTAGGACCAATATCGGAGCATAGAGGTCACGCATCAGAAACCCTCGCATCTTGGACGACGCAGAACGACGCCGACCTGAAACGTTTCGAAATCTCCTGCACGAGCGTCCGTTGCCCGTCAGCAGCGATAGATGGCACTGTTGGCGTCGGACCGGGCCTCTAGGCCGGGTGCAGCGGCGCGGCGCTAAGCAGCGCTCCACGCGGTGTTCGAGAAAACCGGTCCGAGGTCGATGTTGCGCGAATCGTGGACTCTCACTTTCGAAGCTTGTGCGCGTCCGATGTGAGGATGGCGGCCGCCGGCAGCTCTGGATACTTTGCATCACAGGTGAGGACTTGGCACCTTTTTTCCTCTTCTGCGTCAACGTGCGCCGCTTTGAAGCAGGCAGTGCCAGCGTCTGGATTTCCTTCACGCTACCGACGGCTCTTGATATACTCCGGCCTCCTGAGAGCTATCTACGAAGCTGAGTTGTTGGAGGCTGGACACTTCTAGAACTTCTCTAACGTTTCGAGGGGGTGAGGTTCCGATATTTTCGGTAGCGAACTCCTCGTCGTTCTCTCCAGCTGGACAGATCGTTTCTTCGGTTGCGGCATGGCCCGATCGATTGTGCTGTTTTATTGTTGTACTACTCGAGTAATAGCCGCACTACTTATGAACAAGGCCCCTGCGTCTACTTTCCCGCAAAGCACATATACAACCAATCATCGCGTGTTCCGCATAAATAACATAGCGAATAGCCAGATCGAGAAAAATTCTCCATACAAATGCAAGCTTCACAGATGGTATCTTCGCGCGAACACGTTATCTCTGGTCCTGCAAACCGCTGGAGTCATGCTGTCGATCGCAGTGATTGGCAATCTGCGTGCCCGCGGAAAAGCGAACCCTCGGATTTTCTTCATAAACAGTGCGGCTATTACTCGAGTAAATACGGCAATTAAAAAGTGGGTTTTCTTTAACTAGTGTTGTTGCTAGCTTCAATGAGCCTGAAATAGAATATTCAGATTTCCACGCAAATGAGTTTTGAAGACCCTTGGATGTCTTTTTATGGTGTATCTTAAGTTTCGTCGTAGTCACTATAAATGTGATGATTGTAAATTCTCGACCGGAGCCTTTAAATGTAATCGTAAATGAATTAGGCGTGTTTTTGATTAAAATTATTTTGCTGGCCGTTTGTGATATATCTCTCTATATATTGAAAAGATCGCAGTAGCTGATACAATAAATTTCTGACACGATTTACACCTAGTGGCTTAGCAGTTACGAGGACACAGCGCAGATGAAACAGCCGTACTTCGCCGCAATTCACTAGCAATTGAGCGAAAGTCTTTACCCCCTAAAGCTTAGGCGGCACATGAGGACGAAACACCAAGCGAGGTCGGAAGTACGTACATTACAGCCTTTTAAGTTGTAAGGGATAGAGGGGAAAAAAATCAGGGGCTGTATATTCAAGTTAGTGGTTTCAAGGCAAGTTCGCACGTAGAATTGCATTAAACAGAAACGACGGAGTTAGAGCTCGAATTTGAATAACTGCCGGCTCTTGGCGGTAATGCGTTACATGTAACAGCGCCACCAGTGACCCGTTATAAGTAACAGTGGTGCAGAAAACGCGTTACTCTTTTCTGTAACGTAGTAGCGTACTTTCTTACTTTTAAAAAAAAAGTAAAGGATAAAGCACTCTATGTTACTGATTTCGAGTAGCGGGTGACATATAGCTACCATGCTCGTTACACCTTCCCAAGACTTCAAAATATTTATTGTTTTTTGTTTCTAGGCGCATAGTCGTATGATTTCTTTCACCCATCCCGCGTGCCTTCAAAAATTATTCCTTGAAATACGGCGCCTATGTGTACTGCAACGTCAGTACAATAAACCGCTTTTAATTCATAAATAAAGAAACACTACAAAAGTGACGTGCGTTTTTTTATCAAATACGGTAACGCGTTTTTTTTTGTAAATAAAGTAAATCGAGTTTACGTGTTCATTTAGTAAAGAAGTAGCGAAGTAACGTATTTCGTTACATTTTTTTTGAAACTCCTGAAATACTTATATTAGTGAGATAAGCTTTAAGTAAACTCTTCACACTAGGGTTAAGGAGAGGTATTCAACTCTAGCGGACGTTATCGTTCGGCAAGGCCAGGAAAGTGTGTTGGAGTGGCCACTTCAGTAGATCCCGCCGGGTTATTTGTTTGCCAATGCTCCCGGCAAACATATTTCAGACATATGCCGCGCCTCTGTCATCGCTAATTGTCTCGAAAGTCCGGCAGCTGCTCAGGCCCAGCGACTGGCTCAAAGGCGTGTGTAAGATACAACCCCGCCCCTTTCAGTAGATACGGTAGGCAGCACTATTGTGCTGACAATGGTCAAACAATTCGGCTGTGTAGAACTTTGCGTTGTCTTAAGAGCTGTAATTAAGCGCAGCTGTCACAACACAACACCGCGTGTTAAGATTCCTCTATTTGTTTGGACATTTTCATATAGTTTGGTTTATAGTAATAAGGCTCCTGCAAGAAGAACAACCGGTTTGCTCTGGAAATTATGAAGGTATCATGCTATAAATACGTGAAATACTTTTCTTCTTTTTTTTTTTCTCGGAAACTCTGCGCCATTCCGTAATTTTATATATTACGGGAGACTTAAAATATTTTGGGCTCCTGAATATTTTTGTTTGCTTATTGAGGCACAGTTTGGGGAAATATTAGTTGCTCTTACGGTCGGCCGGTTCATTTGACCATGGCTTCAAAACTCCCTTCACAGGCGCCTCAATTTTTTTTAAAAGGGCAACTAAATGTACGTTTAAAACGCAACAGTGCAATACCTTGCAGAGAGAAAACGAATATTCCATCAATTAGTAAGCTTTTGAGGGATAATATTTTGGGCAACGTTATCGGACAAAGCGCCTCAATACAACAAGTAGCCTCTGACGCATCGAAAATTATCGCGTAATCTCAATATATGAACATTACATTTCGCGATAACTGTCCATACGTAGATGGCACTGATAACATGCCACATTGAGTTAAAACATCGATTAAAATGTATTGATTCCAATCTCAACCGTTACCACCGCATTCAGGCAGCAAGCTTTTTATCAAAACCTACAAACAACTGACATAACTAAAGCGACAATTGCACGTTGTTGTTTCATTCGTAGACGAATCACGGGCGAAGTATCGTGCTGCTGTGGCGGCGCTCGCGTGATGTACAGCCAAAACTCCACCTTGTAGCCCAAAGAACGTGTCGATGCGTCTTTGCCGCAGGAACGGCATGGAGACCCCCAAATAGTCAGCTGCTTTACGCATGCACGAAATATCTGCCTCTCACGAGTGGTCGCGTGATTCGTTGCTGTTCTGACCGATTTCTCGGCGGGGCGCCTATGCACCAGCAGGAGAATCCTCACTTATCCTGCAGCCGGGGAAACTATGGCGCCACTTGAATCCGGTAGCGGCTGCAGCCGGGACGCTCTCGGTTTCGCGAGAATCTATTCCGTGGGTTAGCTTCGCTTTACCTGCGATGCCACCGCCAAGCATGTCACTTCGCGCTGAGCGACCACGCGAGGTTATTTCCAGGCAGAAGCATTTACCCGTAACCGGCCGACACGTTCCGGCTTCCAAACAACCCTGCAACGACTTAAAAAAAACAAAAAAACGTACGTCGGTAACGATCACGGCAGCGCTACTGGACCCAAATATAACATCCGGTTTAGGGTCATTGCACTGCCAATCGCTATAGATCTCAAACCGCACCATTTATTTTGTTCTGCTCAAAGTGAACCTGCGCAGTTATTTCACGTGGAAAAAGAGCAAACATTTGCTTATCACTGTTTTCAGTTTGCACTGAACTTTTTAAAGAAATTTAGATGTTGCAGTAACGCCTTTTAACTTTTTTAACAAGTAACAACAACCAACTTATGCATGACGAAGCACTTTTTGCGGCAGCGCAATGGCGTCTCTCGGTTCAGTCCGCAGTTGCGCGCCCACATTCGCTTCCTAAAGCATGCACCGTCACGAAGTTGGCGCTTCAGAGAATGTCCCTACTTGCGGCACGAACCACTAAAGTGCACCTATTATGTGTTGCCACCGACGATTTGAGATATGCATGGGCTGGATTATCATGCTCGCGCCCCCTTGCTTCGTGATTGGTTCTTTAGCGTCGTTGCCGCCGAATACTGCATTCTGATTGGCTCAAAAGTGATAATGGTGACATCCTCGCCACGCCCTTTGGTTCTTAGGCTGCCAGTGAAGGCCCGTTCACGCACTTGCAGCAGAGAGTAGGACCGAAAGACACAAGACCGCTTTTTAAGCCCCTCTTGCGACGGCACAGGACCGGATGCAGTGCTGCGCAGCGCAGGTTCTAAGCAGTCATGCGAAACTAAAAACCGGTCTCGTCTCAGCCTGTCCCTACTCGGTCGCAAGTGTGTGAACGAAGCTTAGCTGTAGAAACTTTACATTTCAACACAAGTGGGAACCGAAGTACGCCGTTAAGTTTGTGGTGCTGAAGAGTACGTAATTTTGCCTGGAGCCACGAACAGCAACAGTGCTGTTTTTGTCTTTCTATGCGTCCTTTTGTTTTCGCCCTTGTTTACAAGCGCTGTAAAAATAATAAGAACTCTTAACAGCGGCTCGCCCCAAGCTTCCATCATAAAAAAAATTAATCTCTGGCCATATAATTTATGTGGGGGGGGGGGGGGGGGGGAGGCGTTAAGAATAACGTTTAATGTGATTTCGATCGTACACGAAGGAGATATATTTATAGCTGAAAGTTTGAGAATTCGCGTGGAGAAAAGACGGCATTAGCGTAGAAAGCATGTACAGCTAATATGTGCAGTTCGGAGGTAGACCGCGACTATTGCCAATCAATCATTCGCGTTAACCATATAAAGCGTGTGTTGTTTGGCGATATTTGGTGCGGGTCTCCAGATGAGCAGCATGCGCATGTGATCGATCGAGGGAAAATCTTCGTCCCGAGCACATTCACGCTTATACTTGTTTAGCGGTGATAAATTTTCTCCATGCCGATAAAGGCTTTCAGTTTGCGCCGTTACCATCATTATCATAAAGCTTAATATTCATAGTATTAGCACTCAGGAATGCATTCGGTAAACACAAACGAGCGCTTACAATTACGTGGCTTAGTGATTTTGTCTCTTTCCCTAAAGATTTCAACAGCTATACGAGGGCTGTAATGTGCACCACGCAAACTTCCGATGACCGATCCATAAGGTCCTGTGAGAGATCGTGCATGTGTCTGTGTCGAAAACACTTCTGTTAATTAATTGTATTGCGTTGCCCCAAAAAAATAAATTGAACTTTCGATTGGCTTTTATATGGCTTAAACCAGTCTGTCGCAAGCCTGCAGTGATATACGTATACAGGCAATTCTGCCTGGCACTCTTCAAGCAGCGTTTGCGTGCAACAGTCTCATATGAGCGGCTGGAAACACTAGGAACGTTGTCTTGTTCTTACTTAATAGTCGCGTTTCATATAAACAATCAGGGGCACCAGCTCGCGCAACACAGAAGGAAAGAAAAAGTAACCTTAAATAATTTATCTTTTCTAATTCTATCGCAACGTTAATTTGCTCGATGCGCTCCATGGTCGGTGTTCGCGCTATCTATGCGACGTAAATATTCCACGTAAAACTCGGCAATCCTTATTTGAATAAACACAGTGCCCCTTCCCCCGCTTGAGACATCATCGTTTGTTTCGGTCTTACGGTTTGAATTTTCTTTTCCAATGCTCCGTAAAATTCGAAACTAGTTCAGTATGGTTTATATTCTCTTATATTTTACGTGTAAATCTTGGAAGAGGTCCGCAGTGTTACCAGTCCCCGTTTACTCAAAAGAGCGCTTTCCCGTCGCTGCTTATGGCAAGCCGACAGAATATACGCCATGGGTATACATCAGCGTCGAACATTCTCCAGCGTTTTCCTCCATAGCGTATATTTATACTGCAGTGATATCGCGAATGTTTGTTTGTTTAGAGCGCTGTGCCACAGCTCAGTGTAAGAAAGTCCCAGTCAATGGAAAGACGGGCTTTTCTTTTCAGTGTTACTTTTTTCACTTTGCAATATGCATAACGTGCGGTACCCGCAAGGGTTGTGCGTAGTACGCTCGGTAAAAAATGAATAAGCGCTCACAATATTGCGTTTTCAATATGCTTATTTTTCTGGAACTCACTCTAGTTCTCTTTTCTTTAAAAACCAAAAGCGGTTTGTAAACAAAATTACACACGTGATTACGCTAACAAAGACCAGTGCAGAACGAAGTCTGTCTCGCACAGAGACACCCCCACTACGTATTGTATTTCTTTGTGTTTTCGCTTATTTTTCCCGCTAGGTGTAACGGATAAACTAGAATTAGTTTATCAAGTCACGTGACGTCAATTTCCTCCGCTAAATTTAGCGGGGTGGAGAAACTGACTTGATGTTTATTTAGGTCGTGCTGGCGTCAGCTCACGACGTCAATCGCCCCCGTTGAATCTAGCGGGAAACTTGATTGTGTAACGCTCCCAGCGTTACGCCGGGCGCCTGGCCAATCTTGCTCGAGGTTCGCACTGCTGCGTTTCTCTCCTCTGCGGTTTACGACGGCGTGTAATTCTTTCCGGAGTCGATACCTCCCCCTTGGATGGCTATGCGTCGTAAACAGGAGGAGCGCACGGGACAAGGATGCCGCCACTGAGGATCGAACTTGGGAAGTCGTCCACGAAGCTTCGGCTTGGTCTTGTCGCGGTGGCATCTTACGCTGGGATTCAATACACGAATTAGGAACACCCCGGTACTTAGCCAACTTGCTGGCCAAAAAACAGAGCTAAAAAAGAAGACTTCTTTTTTAGTGTTTCGACATCGTCAAGTTGTTTAGCCAAAACAACACGTTGTACGTTTTGTATCGCTGTGCTGAAACTGATCCGTTTGGCCCATAAAGTGCAAGCGTTGCCCTGAGGCATAATTAGCGCTCACCACGCAGTAGTTATTAGGAAGTTTTCGTGGATCGTTCCCGCTGTCCCTAACACCCTCGCAACCCGCTATGATACAAGGAACTCTACAGTCAAGGCCATCGGCACGCAGGCGCAGTAAGTGGCTTCTCCGTTGCGGAGGGCTTAACCGGAGGGAGAAACGCGGTCTACCAACTCCTGTTAGAAAACTTTAGGGAACCATGTTTGCACATCCGATAAGGCGATGGGCAAACACGGTTCCCCTCAAACTCTTTATTATAATGACGATAAGCAAAGAATGCGGTAGTGCGATAAGCAAAAAAAAAGCAAGTTTTCACTCGTCTTCTTCCTAAAAACGCTATTTAAATACAGAGCAGCGGGGGAAGACATACCCACCTCATATAGGGTACGCAAACTTGTGTATCGTACACCATTTTTTTTTTTTTAATATTGAGGGAAATATATTGTTATATTTCGTTTACATTCGAGAAAAAAATGTTGTTAACCTATAGTTCCACGTACATTCTAGCAAGAGGGAACTAAATCTTTCACAAAAAGCTAAGGATTTCTTTCTCACGGCGGCTGGAAGTTTGGCATCAAGCTGCTTAGTTTCCGCTCCTCTCTTTTGAAAGGAAAAACATTTTTGTTTACTCTATAAGTTAGTTCTGACCGATCGCGGGCTTTACGGTTTGAAATTTTGAAAAATAAAACCTAATTTAATATTCATTCGCAAAAGTTACGACGCCGTCGTCCGAGCTCGAAAAGAATTGCCTTAAACTAAAAGGAGAAGAAGAGGAGACAATTTGCGAGGTTTCGCTACATGAGAACTGCTTTGCGTGTCTCGCAGTGTTCCTATTTATGTTTTAGTTTCTTTTACTGTTCTCGTAGTACAATAATGCTTCATGTACATGTTGAACTGCTTTGAACTCCGGCGGAAGGGGGCCATCAATGCCTTTTGTCGCCAAGCTCTCTCTCGGAAATGCCGGTGGGGAATATAAACGAGGAAAGAGAGAGGAAAAAGTGAAAGCCGTTTACAACTCCCTGTAACGCCGAATTAGAGCGCAGCTCTTGAGGAGGAGGAGGGAAGGGTACGGAGGGGGGGGGCAAGTGACCTCGGGGGGGGAGGGGGGTAACGTGACGTCACTGATGACGTCATCAATGATGATGACGATGACGATGCGGATGCCGATGACGTCATCAGTGACGTCACTGATGACGTCATCAGGGATGATGACGATGACGATGCGGATGCCGATGACATCATCAGTGACGTCACTGATGACATCATCGGCATCCGCATCGTCATCGTCATCACGTGACCTCGGGGGTCACGTGACCAGGGGTCACGTGACCTGGGGAGTCACGTCACTGATGACGTCATCGGCATCCGCATCGTCATCGCCATCATCACGTGACCTCGGGGGTCACGTGACCTGGGGACCACGTGACCTGGGGGTCACGTGACCTCGGGGACCACGTGACCTGGGGACCACGTGACCTGGGGGTCACGTGACCTCGGGGGTCACGTGACCTGGGAGTCACGTGACCTCGGGGGTCACGTGACCTGGGCGACGCCGACGGCGACGCCGACGGCGACGGCGACCGACGCCCTCAAGCCGGAAACGGGCGCCTAAGCTCGCTCTAAAGAAAAGAGGAAAAACAGCGTGCAGCGCTGTCAAAGCGGCTGGAGCAAACGGTCCTAGTTCTGCGAAGGGCTTCCTTTGCACTAGTGTTCAGGCGAAGACCCTCTTCTAAAAGACGGAAGTTCCAAGAACCACCCAGGGGGGACCACTGGAAAACCACATGTAACAGCAGTATTGCAGTAGAGCAATGTGCAGGATATCAAACTCGAAGGGTTAAACAATTGTCGATGTATTCCCCCGATCGGTACAACCCCGGGTAGCTTCCTTTCTTCGTCTTTATAGTGCCGCCTTCGCTGTACGGCAATTGAGCACGGCAGGGAGAAAGCTACCGACGTCCCCGCCTCCCGCCTTCGACAGCGCTTCGGCGTCTGTACGCTTCGAGCGCACGCGCGCAACCAAAGCCACGGCGGAAGGCATGGGAGGTCCGTGCTGGACGCGCAATGTTTGAGACACACGCCATGCGCAATCTCAACCTGTAAGTGAATATATGTATATATGTATGCATGGAAACCCTCGACGGAAACCGTGTCCCATCGATTCGACATTACGTAGGGCAGTGGACATCGAAACGTAGGGGAGTAGTGGGAGCAACGAACGCTCTCGTAGGCCAGTTAATTACACGGCTTCTTCTGGCTTCGGTGTATGCTGCGAAAGTGCCGAGTCACCACTAGTGCCAAACGCCTCACTAGCTGTCCGGACGTATAGCGTATAGGCGCCGACCTGCTTACGGTGGCATCGGAGGCTGGACGGCAGCTCGACTGCATGCGGGAGCATCGGTCTCCTCGTTAGTGCCATTTCAGTCGCCTTGACTCGGCTGGCTCCCGCCGCTCCGAAGAGAGCGGTAAGTGTGCTTGGCGGGCCTCTTCTTTTAAAGCTTGATCGTGCGTTCACCGCTGACATGTCTGCTGCCATCCCAAGGCGACGCCTCTTTGTCTGTAACGTGCTCGTTAGAGGTGCCCTGCGTGCCAGGAGGGTCGCCATCAAGCTACGCCCTCCCCGACTTGACTTTTGTTCAGTTTATCCGCTTAAGAATAGCGAAGCAAGCAGCAAACTTTGAAGGGATATTCGTGACCCTTCGTACGTAAAACAAAAACTAAGAACTACAGTTAGTAAAAGCTTCAGAAGCCCAGGGAGTGACTTATTACATTACTTCGTGATCTGTCCCATGGCCCCTCTCTGTTGGCTGATGCCACAACGTCGTTGACGGCGGAGCGATGAAGAGAGGATGCTCGAGGCCTTAAACTTGGAGTGGCTTTGAGTGACTGTAGTAGAGTCAGAACAAAGATGAGGAAGTACACGTTGCATCCTGTGAACTCGAACCAAACGGATGTAAGAACGCAGCGAGCATAAATAGTAAAGGCACACCGACGTAACTCGAGGGTAGTTCAAGTTCAGGTTAGTCGGTGTGTCTTCACGTCGAGCGGTGCTTAACAAAATGCCGTAATTTGAGTTTTTTTTTATCCTTCTTTTTTTAATATGATTAGAAAACAAGGAACTCTGAATAGCTTGTGACGTTCTGCTTCGTTAGTCTTATTTTCTTCTCCGGTGGAGTGCTCAACCGCAAAATCACCAGTCAGCGATTACGACACTTTTTGGGATATGTTGTTTGAGGACCTACAAACGCTGAGAGTCGGTGGGTTGAGTTTTGCTCGAGCGATTATTGATAGAGCAGCACGCGCTGCCACTTCGAAGCGTATAGCAAATCTGGCCACGCGCTAGGAATGGCGTTTTGCTTTTCATAAACGATTCGCTGAACTCGGTGAGAGGCCACGGGCAAGTACTGGCATCGCTCATTCGCGGCGAGAGGTTTAGATTTGTTCACAACCCAGAGTGAGGTATTTCAACTTCATCTGCAGGTGAAAGCAGGTGTAATTAGTGCGAACAGCTTCTGTGCACTGTCAAAATTAAAACATGGCCACGTGGTTGGCACGTACTGCCCGTAAGTGGGAAACACAAGCGTCCCTAACGCGAAGCATCTCACCGCGAATATTTGCATTTTTGGATTTTAGCAATCTTCCCGGATTTTTGCAAGCTTGCCAAAGCATACACAGAAGCACAGTTGAAATCCAAGACATCCTACCGCAGCATGTAGAGGTTGCCATCCCAATCTAAGCATATGCAAGTGTGCGACTTTATGCTATGCCACTCGAAAGAGACAGTCGTGCCCACCCACAAAAAAAACAACTTGGTGACTGACAGTTTGAGCTGAAGGATTACGGATTCCGCATCTGCTTGTGTAACTCGCCTACATTGACAAAATAAAATGTGTTGGTACGATTTTTGTTTACTACCTATATTTGAGTGCGGCAGGTACACGCATAGCGGTGGGCCAATTTCACACTCATGCTTGAGAGATATTTGTCGCATAATAGCAACGCACGTTTGTATATTGTAGTCGCCGCTTATTCATCTCTTCCATGGAGTGGACACCGATGACGACGCTGCAGAAAATGTTCCTTTATATGTTGTTCTTATATGATAAGGAAATGGGGAATAATACGTTGTTTTTCTTTTTTTAGTTAAAGATAGAGATCTGCGTTGACATTTTAAACTGACGTTGAGATTGCTCACGTTATTGGGCGTCAAATGGCGAATTGTATGACTAGATAGAAAACTTTTTTTTTGTTTTCGTTTTACTTTATTTATATTTTGGCTTCTCTTCATATATCTGGGAGTTTGGCTTCCGGCTAGGACTTAAACTCGCGACTGCATTTGCACAGAACGGAAACTAACAGCTGCGTTTTATAGTGCAAGTTTCTTGCCCCATTTCGTAAAGTATTACGCAAATCTACGTATATAAAAACAAAAAAAGATATTCGCTCCACGCGAATCTTTTACGCTCGGTTAAGGAGGGGTTTCGCTTACGAGGTGCCATCTGGAACGCTGTCCAGTCTCTTCTGCCTGAACTGCTCGAGGGCCGAGCTTTGCAATCGTCGTCGCACGCCATGGTGAGACGCGGTTCGCTTGTTCACTTCGAACGGGGACCGAGCCAATGCGTGTGGCAACTGAGAGAGAGGACGAGACAAGAGTGCGAGGGGACGTCGGGACGCCAGAGAAGCTCGGGTGGGGAGAGGATTGAGGTGAGTGCCTAAAGCTAGCAGCGCTTCTCTCTCACTGCACTCGCCAAACGCGTGAGACCGCAGAACGTTAAATGCCAGACCGCCGGCGTTCTAATGCCGAAATCGCTAAAGACGGAACGATCGTGGCATGTTTTGTTAGCGTCTCAGTAAAGCCGTGCAGTACAGTCAAAGCTACAGGGGAGAGAGTCGCACCCCCTACACTGTTCAGGATGAGGAAAGGAGAAATGGGGGAATCCCAGCCCTTCTTTCCCGTTCCTCGCATTTTCTCTCCTCTTGAAAGAGGTTGGCATACGCTCCCTCCCCCGTGGCTTTGGTTGGCACTGCACGGTTTTGAGAGGGGACGAGGACGTCATGAACGTGTGTTTGAAGAGTTGTGATCGTCCACTGTCGCCGCTTGTTTCCCTTCTCCAGGGTTTATTATCGTCACTCTCTGATGTTGTTTATGCTTTCACTTGTCCGCCGTTTTGTTATTTTCTTGATTTTATCCTTTACAATTAATTGTAGAACTGGCCCAAGTACATGCCGCATTTGCTTCTCAAAGTAGGAATGACGTGCAATTAAACGATAAATTTTTCCACACTATTTCGAAGGTGCGTGAATGTCTTTGGATTTAGACTCAAACGTTTTACGTAATATGAACAATGTATTCTAGAAGCTTTTGAGGCAGATTCCATTTTTAAGTGTACTCGTAAGAGGCGGTGGTTTTAAATTTTTGTTCGTTTTGTTTTTGAGTGGTTTACGCTTTAAGATGCGCTTTTAAGGATGCAGCTATAGACGTAAAGAATAGTTCACTCGTTTGATGTCTAGTTCTGACAGGACTCAACGTAATATGTACGAGATAAGTCTAAAAAAATAAAAGGAAAATCAAAACAACACAGTTTTTTTTTTATTATTTCAAGAGAGCGCTGCACGAGAGGAGACACAACGAAATTAACATAGGAGTTACTATATGTACGCTAGAGGTTCGACTGGCGCTAGTGTCTATGCGACTTCCGGGAGGCAAATTGAAGCAGACAGCAACCAGTCTATACTTTTGCGGTGCTCCTGTGCATCCCTATGAGAAAACGCCCGTGCATTTTGTCTCTTGGCCGGAAGTAACATGAATCACTTTTTTTTTTATTTGGGTCATACCGAATAGTATGTACCTTTATTCAGTTTGTAATATATATATATATATATATATATATATATATAGAGAGAGAGAGAGAGAGAGAGAGAGAGAGAGAGAGTATGCCAGTCCCGTTACTATATTAAAATGACCCGTCGTGCAGTTTTTACAAGCAGCTCAGAGGTCGGAAGTCGTCAGCACTGCGGCTACGTGTGGGAGCGCAGGATGTGTGGCAGGATGTGTGGAGTGATCGTTGGGCTCCCTTTGTTGGAAGGAAGTGGTGCACACAGGTGGTGAGGAGGGAAAGCTTTTTAACCTGCGGTTGTCAAATAAACAACAGTAGTTCTGTTTGTGTCTCTGAGTGTGTTGTCCTCTATTTTTCTCAGTCTCGAAGTTTTTCTCATGGTGAATTGTCACCAGTTCACCTGTTGTTGGAGTGTTTAAGCAGTAATTACCTCACCGATTTAATGCAAATCGCAACACGTATTTAATTTGGCACTGTGAAATTTGTTTTCTTTCTGTTAATGAGATTTTGATAAACCATAACTGGATTGTTGTAGTCGTTCATTTCAAATTAATTCCAAAAAGTTTAACTTAGAGATCATGGAAGTGGCTAGACTTCTATGCATCTATAATTTTGTGCCGATAAAAAACAAAAAAACAACTAATACCAAAATTGTTGGCAGGCTTTGACCGCATACCCAGTTTCATCATCAAGGGCTGTGCTGAATTATTTACGCCGGTTCTGGAGCATATTTTTACTCTTTCTTTGCGGCTGGGTGCCTTCCCATCTTTTTGGAAAATGTCGGTCGTAGAGCCTTTGAACCAAACCGGGGATGGTTGTGCGGCCGACAACCATGGACCAGTTTTTATGCTATGTTCTTTTGAAAGGTCTTTGAAATCTCACCTCATACCCGTCTTCCTCACCATTTCCGACGAAGAGAAGTATTCTTTAGAATGGCGTCTCGAAAGGTCGTTCTATGAAAACTAACCTTTGTTCATTTCTTCATTGATCTGTAGCCATTCATTCTCACCCGTGGTCAGGCCAACATAGTATATCTCGACAGTAAGAGGCTTTCGACAGGGTAAACCATATAGCTTCTGCATAGACTTTCTTTGCATGGTGCGTATTTACCCTCGAGTAATAGCCGCACTATTTATGCAACTAAGGCCCTTGCGTCTACTTTCCCGCAAACCACATATACAGCCAATCATTGCGTTGCGCATAAATAACATAGCGAATAAGCAGATCGAGAAAACGATTCTCCATACAAATGCAATCTTCACAGATTGTATCTTCGCGTGAAGACGTTATCCCTGTCCTGTAAACCGCTCGAATCATGCTGTCGATCGCGGTGACTGGCAATCCGCGTGCTCTGCGGAAAAGCGAGCCCTGAGGTTTTCTTCAAAAACAGTGCGGCTGTTACTCGAGTAAATACGGTGTTTCCTCTATGCTTATTAGATGGTTTCCAGTTTGATCTAACAAATCACAGAAGCAGTGTGCGAATTTTGAACCGCAACTCAGAGCCTTTGTTGCCTAGTCCGGTATCCCTCATGAATCTAACTTGAAACCAGTATTGTTCAATGTTTTTTAATTATATTCAAATGTGCATAAGAAATTCTAAGTTGTTCTTAATCGCTGATGATTTGAAGCTTTCTTTATACGTCCGGTCGCTCGCTGACTGTGCATATTGACAGGACGATGTATCACGTATATATCGCGTATTCATGAGTTGTGTTTATCCAGTCATGTAATGATCAATCTAATAAAGCAAGCAGGTTATTAATGTATAGAACACGACAACCAATTTCTAACGACTACGTTCTCGGTACCACTCCTGTTTTACGCGTTACCACAGTCTCATGACCTTGGTGTTTATTTTGATAGCCATAATTGTTTTCTTTTCACGTATCGCAGATTGTTAGCTCTGCTTTTAAATTGCTGGGCACAATTAATCGTTTGACGGAGGTTTAAAAATCCCCCGTGGATTTTTTTCGAAGTTTCATTTGTTTTAGGATTGAGTTTTGCCAGTGTTGTTTGGGACCATATTGCCGTTATCCGATTCGGAACAAATTGAACATATCTGAAGAGGCTCCTTCGTATGATTTATAATAGGTATTTCTATAGAAAATGCTTCTATGATTATAGCCTAGTCTAGAAATCTCAACACAAACTTTATCAAGCAGAAAAGTCATGTAAGCACGTCTTATTTTTAAATAGAATGATTCACGGTCAATCGATTGTGCTATGTTATGTTGCGTAAATTTCCACGCACCTATCCGTGTTAGTAAACATACCTGCCCATTTTATCCTCATCGGGAGAAGCTGTCTCATTATCCGCATGCAACTTCGTTTTAATGCCATGCCCACCATCTGTGTGGACATTTTTGTTAACTACGAACATTTTAAACGTGAATTTGAGGCACTCTTATGCGGATAGCTACCATGTCGTTTTCAAACATTTTCTATAAGATTGTATGCGTGAATGTATGCATGTTGTTATTAATGTGTAACTTTATTACCTAAGGTACCTAGAATATATATTTTGTACTTAGGTGCCTCATACAAAGGCTCCGGTCGTTTTGCGGCAAGAAGAACCAATAAATAAATGAGGGCACTATAATTCCTATCAAAATGGCTGACGCCTGGATGATCATCGTAGGAGGACAGTGCGAGATTTGACATGGTTAAAATCGACGAAGAAAAGGTAGTAAACTGTAGAACAATACAGTTTGACAGACGACGCTCAGCGTCTGCCCTGTCAAACTGTATTCTTTCCAGTTCCTCCTTTTCGCTGATTTAAACAAAATGTTTAGTGCGTACTCAACTAGCACTTCTCACCACTCTCTACACAGAGTACGAGGCTGAATCTGCGACGTGTAGTAAATCCTTATTTAGTGAAATACGAGCGCTAGCCTATAAGGTGCCTCTACCTTATACTTTCACGTCAGGAAGATGTAAGTAAGCTTTCTTTTGTGAAGCCGATCATCCAGGAGCTAGGGGCGCGATTCTCACACTGCGGTACCACCATTGCGGAAAGTTGCCAAATGTTGTTTACAATTTTTTCGGAGTTATGGGGAAGCGAGGAACTAACTACGCTCGACGGTACGGACAGGGTAAACGATTGTGTTGGTTCCCTTTTTTTCCGAGGTGGAGGGAAGAGGGGGGGGGGGGGCGCAGGTATAGGTTTGAGGCGGATTCGACATTGATTCGCGCAGAGCTCTGCCTCGAGTGTCGGCGAGGAGCGTTGCAGCAGGCTTCGTGTTTTGCGGGTTGCGACCGCGGGCTTCCATCGAGAAGAAGTCGGCGGTTGACCCCCGCCTGTGAGAAGGACGACGCGCACGGCGGCTCCGTCAAATCGGCCGCCGGCGGCTGCCCCGGCTCCTCCGACAGTCGTTGCGACAGAATCGGGCAGCGCTCGACCGGGTCTTGGCGGCGGTCGCATAACACTCCGGCCCCGAGAGGTTGACCGACGCAAAAACAAGCGCGCGTGTCAACGTGACAGCGGATTCAAGTGGCCCATTAAAAAGGAGGAACAGTGCAAGGCACTATCTGTGTTTAAAGCGATACTTTTTTCACAGAACCCCCTTTCCCCCACCCCTTTCCCCATCACAATATTTTATCCCGTCATCGTTCATCGGTTAAAATTGCACAGTTTCCCCTAAATTTAGCGGAAATTGACGTCCCGCGACATAAACACCAATTTAGTTTCCCGCTAAATTGAGCGGCAAGATTGACGCTACGTGACCTGACCACGCGACCTATGCACCGATTCGTTTCCCCGCTAGGTTTGGCGAAAAGAATTTGATGTCACTTGACGGCAGGCCCGTCACGTGGCCACCTTTTTATAATCCAGTGCCTCAATAAATTTTGGCGGGGAAACTGACGTCACGTGACCTCTGCACCAAATAACTTTCTTCGCTAAGTTGATAAAAAAAATCTTTGATTCCTCTTCACTCCCCGAGAAAAGGACTGTTTAATGTCCACTAAACAAATCTATACTACCGCTTCTTAAATGGCCTGAAACACTTTTTGTGTCCTTAATTGATAAGGAACAGATGAACAAGGAAATTGTAAACAACTGCTGTCTCCAAGCGTGGTAGTATTCTCTGGTACATACGTGAGCCTTTTGCTGTGTATATGAGCTGCAGTACAAGCTGCGCCCCCAGGGTTATCAAGCACGTGCTAGAGAGCTTCTTCCGCAAACGTTTGAAACGGCCGATAGTGTACAACGCCGTAAAAGCTACTAGTGAAAATAGAAGACGTTTTAACTTCGGAAATAAGCCGTTAAATAAAACTGAGTTCTCGCCAGCAGCTGTAGTCAAAACAGTGTACTAATTAGGAAACAGAGTGGAGAACACCGTAAAATACATTGCTGTCTGTATCTCACAAGGAACGAGTTATGACGGCTTCTATAATTTCTGCTTTTTTAATTTTTAGAACAGAAGTACTAGAAAACTTTGTCTGTTAGCGTGTAGTATAAAACATGTTTCGTACATTCTGCTGCTACACGGAGTTTAAAAAAAAAATAAACGTTCCCTTTTATGTTTGTTTCTTCGACTAAATTTTTTTTTTCCTTTTTCGCACCAATGTTTTAGTGTCGGGCATATGATTAGCTACCACCAGTTCGCCTGCGCACTCACCGTCTTTTAAAAAATAATTATAATGAGACAACAGCTTTGCTGCCGATAGGTGACAATGATGAGGCTTAAAGTACTGGCTGCGTTCTCATATACCATCATAAAGTAACAAAATTCCCGTCAATTACCTCTCAAGTTTTGTAACGTTTGTTCTTCTTCAAATCTTATTGCGCTCTTATCGCCCTATACCAATACCTTCTTCGACTAACCTCGTTGAACTCGAATCTCCGTTATTTAATGGCGCCATAAGCCACAGCTCTCTGCGGTACATATGCCGAGAACAAACTCGGCGAGGTAAGCCAGACTTATGTGAAGTATACGTCAAAACTATGACTGGAGCAGCCTAAACGCGTGCTGTACACCGGAGGTATATAACCTCGAACAAAACTGTTGCGGCATAAGGATTCTTTGACGAACATGAAAAAAAAACTGCCGTTATATTTCTTTTAACTTTTTTTTGACTTTGCTTAGATGATTAGAAACTGAGGGAGAGGAGGAGATGAAAGCGCTAGAAGTCAAAGGACCGAGCTGCGGCTAAAATGATTCGTGGCCAGACGCCAAAACTGTAACGCCTTTGTCCGTACTCACGGTTCAGATGAACCGAACGCCGAACGACAGCGTTCGCATTTGCCACCACCCTTTGACTCCACAATAAAAGTGGGAAAAAGCGGCTGAGGGTAGAGTGTCAGGATCATAAGCATGGGGACATGGATATGATTCCCGAACGGGCGCGATTTAAGATTCTGTTGTTCTCAAGTGGTTACGATGTCTTCTCAAACCCGTGTTCTTTTGCTGCAGATTGTCCTTCGATGTAAGTACGTGTTGCACACATAGTAACTGTTTTTGTCGCGTTCTGTCACACTGTCTTCAGCTATCCCAGACCTTTAGACGCATTTTGTGGCGAAAAAGGTGATGGTCTACAGGTGCGCACTTTTGCCGAGAAGGTAGGCTCCCATAAATATGTTTTAAGAACAGATAGTGCACCTAACAGTTATAACTTGGTAACATCAAGGAGCACGGAGTATCTCAAAGCGTAGTAATCCTGCTCAAGTCTAGCAGGGCCTGCGGCGACTCAGGCGAAAGAAAGCCTAGCGGAGATTGATAACCGGCAGGCGGCGGCATTTCGGTCAGGGCCGCGATCTCGCTGGACGAATGGGGCCCATAGCGCCTCCGATAGCGAGAGTTCTGCCGTCGCTCTTTCCCGATAAACGTGTAACCTGTCGAGGGAACATCGGCCCTAGAAACCAGCAACGGCAGAATCGATCCAAAATGGTTCGGGTAACGGTGAAGATGGCGACAACGAAGAGAGATGGAGCCGGGCCTGTTCATTGTAACCGGCTATTTGGGACTGCGATCGGCTCAAAGAAATAAATAAAAAAGAAGCTGCACCACTCGGGCTGGGCAATTCATCGATTAACCTTCCAATTAATCATGTAATGTTTTTCATCGCGATTAATGTTTAACTGGTAAATCGGTTGAACTTCCAACTGGGTACACTGAGGCAACAATAAAGCAACTTTCTCTTTACATACGTTTTAGAACTTTTACTGCCGTGTTTTTATTTCAGTCACGCAAACACTATCCTGCTCGTCATCTTGAAACTCACGAGTATACAATATTAAGGCAGGGCATATTACAGCACGAAAGCCGCGTAAAAATCACAAAAAGTCCATCAGGTTTTCTTGTCGTCCGCCGCACACAGTAGCTCGGCGCCCAGCGCTGAGAGGGCGCTCTTCAAGGACAGCAGGTGGCCGGCAGCCTGAGCTTTTCCCAAAAGGGACCAAGTCCCGCAGCTTCACTTTTACTGCACTCTGCCTGGTCCTGCCCGGCCAGTCGCATACCTGTCGGGGTTTAGGACTTCTTTTATCGCTCCTTTGGCGCCCGTGGCCGTCGCTCGGAGGCGCTCAAGGCCACAATTGAAAACACTTTTTCCGTCGTTGAGGTCGCTCTACCGACGTTGTCAATCCTCTAAAAGCAGCCAACTTTCACAGTAGAGCCAGCCGTGCCTCGCGCCGCTGAAAGACGGCGGGGCCTGGTGCCGACTGACCAGCGGAAAAGTCTGGGCGCGTCGGAATCTCTATCGTTCCACGGCCGATGTGACGAATGGCGAACTGCAATGGCGATCACGTGGTCTCATCAGTCTTGTAGTAGTTTGCACATCGTTAAGCCCGGAAACGACAAAGAAAGTATAGTGTTGGTCGTGAAAAAAAATGTTTCTCCTGGTTCAACGTCTCTCAGAGCGTCTGTCTAGTGCAGCAATGATGATTGTGAAGAAGTAGGAAACTCGCTTTGGTCAGAGAACACTAGAAATTCCTTTGGCAATTGCTTTCGCGGTGAAATAATAATCTGTTTCTATCTTTAAGATTCTTAACTGCACACGTGTATCCCAAGCTGAAACGGCACATTGCGATGTTTATAAAAATTAAAAAAAGCGTAAAAGGAAAATTGTGGTCTTGCCCTTCTGGCGCTGATACGTTTGGAAATGAACGCGATCGAATAATAGAATAATTAATTAATTAAAGGTTGCAAATTAATCGGGTTAAAATATTTTAAACGATGCTCAGCCCTCAGATTTGGGATGTAATCCGTTACAAGTAACGAATTACTTGTAATCCATTACTTGTGTAAGTAATTTTGTAATTGCCATGTTATTTTTTTGCAACATTAGTTTTTAATGTAATTTCGTTACAAACATTGATAACGAATTAGTTTAATTACTCGTTACTTGAAAATATCAACATAATAAAGAAATTGAGAGGAATATGAGCGGGAAATTCATCAGCATAAAGATAGCAATTTCAACAAAATAGAAACCATCGGTAAGAGGACGCGATTTTTTGTATGAGCGGTCACTATAGAACCACAAGAGAAACGTGCACAGCAAATACAAATGTGCAAAAAGCAAAGATCAAGAAGACAACGCCGAGTAGGCGTTGCTACTGAGCATGCGCACCGCTAACTTTGTCTGCACAATTTCAGGGATTATTTCCGGTTGCAGTAAGCTTGCGGGATGGCGGGTGTGGTGGCAGCTTTCGCTGCCTTGTCAGCTTACATGTGAACGGGGTGCAGTGGGTTCGCACAGACCCTTGAAATCCTTGAATGTCCTTGAATTTGATAACATTAATTCAAGGGCCCTTGAAACTCCTTAGATATAAGTGAGCTCCTTGTAATCCTTGAAAATTTAGTGGACTTTGCTTCAATATAGCAAATGAACGACGTATTTCCGTAAGTCGCACTGATTTCAAAAACGCGTTTACTGAGGAATGTTCGCGAAAACATGTAGTCTTGACAGGAGAGCAATAGCAGCAAGTTTCGGTTTCGAAACCGGCAGCGCCTGCGTCGTCTGGCAACAAATGCGAGCCAGAAATCCAATCCAATCCAACGCAAGTTATAGTAACGGTCGGTCGGTCGGTACTCGGTATACTCGGTCCGTGCGTCGGCCTCGCGCGTCATTTCTCGGCGAAAGTTCGCATTTGTGCTGTGTGCAATGCCTGCAACTTTACTTTGACAGTACTTTGACAGGATGCCAGGCGGAAAGTGCAAGTTTCAGTCTGCGTGGCTGGAGCACAGCGAATATCGTCACTGGGTGAGGCCGGAGACAAGCGACCCTTATCGAGCGAAGTGCGCAGTATGTCAGAAGTCGGTCGACATTGCAACAATGGGGGAGTCGGCGTTGAAGAGCCATCAGAAAAGTGCCAAGCACCGATCCAAAGTTGCGGCAGGCGAGGGCTGCTCTTCCGTCACGAGTTTTTTGCAAGCGGCAAACGTCACAGAAACGACTTCTCAGCGGGAAAACACGGAAACATCCTCTCGAGCTGCGACCCTTGACGAAGACTGCAGAAGGCATGACTCCGTGATTGAAGCCGAAATTTTGTGGACGATGAAAGTTGTGTCTTCACACTACTCATACAGCTCCAGCGGATCAGTTTCCGAGTTGTTCCGAAAGATGTTTCCGGATAGCGATATCGCGAGAAGCTTCACTTGTTCGGAAAAAAATGCGCGTACGTCGCGTGCCATGGTCTGCGCCCATTTTTCGCTTCTCAAGTCTTGGACATGATGGAGAAATCTGAACATTTTGTTGTCCTTTTTGATGAAACGTTAAACGAATACCTGCAAAAGAAACAGCTTGATGTTCACGTGAGACTGTGGAACAATTCTGAGGTGACAACAAGGTATGTGACATCGGCATTCATGGGCCACAGCACAGCGGACGACCTCATGAAGAATTTGACGAAAGCGCTGGCGTCCTTTCCGATGAGCAAAATTGTTCAGCTTTCCATGGATGGCCCCAATGTCAACTGGAGCCTTTTCCACAAGTTCCAGCAGCACATGAAAAATGACTTTCAAGTTCAGTGTTTGGATATTGGATCGTGTGGCCTTCACACAGTGCATAATGCCTACAAAGCTGGAATGCATGCAACGGGATGGCCAGTTGACACATATTTGTCCAGCTTATTCTCACTCTTTCATGATGCACCGGCCAGGCGAGAAGATTTTATTCGAGAGACAGGGAGCAGTGTGTTTCCACTTCCTTTTGTATCTCACCGTTGGATCGAGAACGTGCCCGTACTGGAAAGAGCCCTGGCCACATGGGAGCACTTGAAGCAATACACTGAAGCAGTGAGTGGCCGCAGGCTGCCCGTGCCAAAATGCAGAGCATATGAAAACGTCAGTGCTTTTCTAAATGACCAGCTTGCACTTGCAAAATTGAACTTTTCCCTGAATGTTGCCATGGTTGTGCAGCCTTTCCTGACTGTTTTTCAGAGTGATTCTCCCAAGACGTTTTTGCTGGCAAAAGAACTTGAAAGTGTTCTGAGGAGCCTTCTGTCAAGGTTCGTAAAGTGCTCTGTAATGACAGAAGCCACCAGCATCACGAAGCTGCTGCGAATTGATGTTGAAGATGCTGCCGTTTACACAGAACTTGAAAAGGTGGATGTTGGACGTGCAGCTGAGAAGATTTTGAAATGCTGCAAAGCGAGCGCCAAGTGTATTCTTGAGTTTAGGTACGAGTGCCGGAAGTTCCTTGTGAACATGATCCTGAAAGTCATGGAGAGAAGTCCCCTGAGGTACCCTGTCGTTCGTGGGTTGTCATGTTTCGACCCCACAGAGATGTCCAAGACAGACACGTGCCTTGGGAAGCTAAAAATTGTGCTTAACTGCCTAATCGACAACAAGCTTCTCTCTGAGCACAAACGTGACATTGTGTGCACACAGTACATTCAGTTTTGTCTAGAAAAACGGCATGAACTACAAAACTATGAAAAAGATCATGAACGTCTTGACAGTTTTTTCGTGCGGCTGCTGAAGCACGATGCTTCATTCTCGCAGTTATGGGCTGTGGTGAAACTACTTCTCCTCCTGAGCCATGGGCAGGCCTCAGTGGAAAGAGGCTTCAGCATCAACAAGCAGGTTGCGGTCGAGAATTTGGCAGAGCTGTCGTATATTTCTCAACGAGTTATCTGCGAGGCTGTGAAAAGCCATGGTGGCCTGCTGAACGTTCCGATTTCAAAAGAGTTGAAGGCGTCAGTGCGCCAAGCCCGGCATAGGTACGCTGCATACCTAGACGAACAAAAGAAACAAGCACTGTCACGGCAGGCAGCTTCAAAGAGAAAAGAGCTCGAGCAAGAGCTTGATAAGATGCACGGAAGGAAGTCAAAGCTTCAAAAAACTCTCAAGTGCCTGCTGGAATCTGCGGACCGTTTTTCGGAAGAAGCTGAAGCGAAAAACGACCTTACCTACTTAGTCAAGGCAAACAGCTTTCGTCGAACTGCTAAAGAAAAGGAGCTGGAGATAGCTTCTGTGGAAAAAGAAATCCATGCGAAAACTGCGCTGCTTCCATAAGTCTTGTAAGCAAATAAAATTTTGCTAACACTCCTTGAATTTTGCCATTTTTCATCCTTGAAATCCTTGAAAACTCCTTGAATTTTCAGTCAAATATTCTGTACGAACCCTGACCGTGCACCTACATTCGCTCTCTTAAATAGAATATTTTATTTTTACGAGCACTACCATAATGCATGCGTATGAAAAATGGAAAGTAGTGTTGCAGCAAATGTTCTAAAACACAATTTGTTTTATTGTTTTCTCGATAAGTGTACGGGAAAAGTAACGTGAAAGTAATGTGTAACGTAATGAGTAAAGTGATTCGTTACTTTTCAACGATAAGTAATTTGTAATGGTAATCAACACCTAAAAAAAATTTTTTTTTCACTGCAAAAAAAAAAAGTGCGCCTCTTTGAACGTTTTTTTTTTTTTCGGCCAAACGTAGCGCTAGCGGTTCGAACCTGGTACCAGAATTTTAGAACAATTATTATCTAAACGAAAAAAAGAAACTGCAAAGATTTTTGCTTTTTAATAAGGAAGTTTTTTTTTGTATATGACGTTATTGGCTTTTAATGTATTCGAAGGCTCCGTCGGCTGCCATTTTCCCTTCGCAAATGACTGCGCCATAAAAATATTTTCATTCCATCCCCCTGTTTTTCATCCTCCGCTATGACCTCTAGCTGCGTCCTCTTTCATTTATAGATATCTATGAATAGAGAGGCAGTCCCAAAAATCGAAATCGCAAGGTCGGGAGAAGTAGATATGTAACGCCGTTTTGGAGGACGGCTCCTCTTTCTTCCTCAGTTTAATGAAAACGCAGTCTTCGATAAATCTCAGCGCTAGGAAAGTTGGTATTGGCGCAGCGCGGCCTGAACTTGAGGAGCGAAGACTTCTTTTCATCTTGCCTCGAAGACGGATAGAAACGGTGAAGAGGGGGCAAGGGGGGACCAGCGGCGAAGCCATACATTGAATACGGCCAAGTCAGCGTTTTCTTATCCGATTTTTTATTTCTTTCTTCGCTGGCTGAGGATTTAGCGTGGAGGATTACTGTCACGCGCATATTTCCAGTGACCATTTCTCCTCGTCAGCAGGTGGTACTTTTCTTTGTGTTCTCTTTATCTTCTTTCTACTCGCTGCTGCGTCGGGGTAGGGTTCTACGAGTATATAGCAGATTTCCTGTGTGGTGAGAGGCGGTGGGATGAAGAATGGGGGAGGAGGGGGGGGGGGTGATGACATCGCACGTTTCTTTCTATATTAGGCTAGAGGTCAGGCCACGAAAAGCATTTCTGAGGTCGCCTACGTGGGCTTAAACTAGAACCCTCGGGGGCTTTGGATTAATGTCTCGATCTTTCATGGCCTTGACGCTGTGGCAATTGGATGATGCTTGCTCTGTATGTTGAGTTTTTTGTTTTGTGTGTGTGTAGCTGAGACTATTTTACTGTTTAGTTTTAGTTTGCGCTCATCAACGTACTTGTTTAGAACTGATCCTTTGTTTGAAGCTATTGACATCCGGACCTGCGAGGCAGGCACCATAGTCACATCACGAAATGTTCACGTGGCTACTTTGTGTTGAGTTTTCAATGAGGAACGCCAACTGTTTTAATTTTTCTTAAGGCGTCTTCAATATTTCTTTTATAATTACGTTACGCGTGTTGCAAAGCAAAAAATTCGCGCGGACGATCACGCGACGTTGTGCGAATGGACAGCGTCTGCTAGTGCGACATTTCGATGATATTACGTCGTGGTTGATTGAAAATTACGCTGACGTTGCATCGTGCGCGGTGTCTCGCGTGAACCACAAGTCCACAACCGATCACACACAGAACACCTAGCACCAGACACGTTCTCGCGGACGCGCTGCACAGATTTCTTGAGGCACCGTGCATCGTGACCATTCTAAGCTCGACGCACGAGCATCATCTTGACGTCGAATGCGCTCCATCCCAACACCCAGCGTGCGATCGTCGGCACCAACAAATCGACGACGTTCTCTCTCGAGGCCGAAGATCCGTTCACACTCTTGCGACCTCTTAAACCTGGGTTCCTTAAAACCTCTTACAACGAGAGGACACACTGGCGCCATCTATTGGGTAGCAGTGTAAATTGGCGGTTCGGCATATTTTCTATTTTTCTCGCGCATAATCCTTTCTTTCTTGGCTCGAAAAACATTTGTCAACGTTATAAACGAGCCTTTCTTATAGGTGTTACACACATTTGACCTCGGAAATCCTCAAAACCTTCGCTCTTGCGAAATGCAGTTCCAGGGTCACCGCATAGATGGCGCCAGCGTGCCAGTGTGTTCTCTCGTCCTAAGAAATTTTACGAGGTTTTAACAAGTCTCGTCTCTCTCGGTCGTACTCGGTTGCAAGAGTGTGAACGGGCCTTGATTCACACACTTGCGAACGACTTCGGCACAACCTGTTTTCAAGCCTCTTGCATGTGCTTACGACAAACAGGGCAGCAGCAGGGATGACGGCCGTAAGCGGCTTAAAAGCTGGTTGTGTCGGTCTGCAACCCACTCGAGCGCAAATGTATGAACCGGCTTTCACGGGTGCGTTTACAGCGTCGAGCAGCCGAAGCTTGCTCCGACGTTTGCTTCGGCCGCTCCATTCTCGCGCGTAAAGGCTTAGAGCGCCGAGGGAACGGACAACCGAAGGCGAGAAAGAGCAGCTGGCAAGGAGAGCAATCACGTCGACCCACAGCGCGATCGCGACTGGCCGAACGCGCTGCGCCTCAACCGCGATGATTAAAGCGCCGTTCACACATATGCGACCGAGTACGAACGAGAGAGACAGACCGGTTTTTCAGCCTCTTGCGACGTCTTAGGACCGGATGCGCTACAGCGGAGCTGGTCCTAAGACATCGCAAGAGGCATTAAACCGGTCTGGTCTCTCTCGGTCTTACTCGGTCGCAAGAGTGTGAACAGGCCTTAAAGGGTAACTGCAAACAAAAAGAGTGCGTTTGAAACGTCCCAACAGGGACAGACGTGTCACAAGACAAGTTTTTCCAGCAAAAACAAAATCTTAGGACAGATTGCGTAGGACTGTTCTACTTGCGCACTTAGTCGTTAAATCGCGCCACAAGTTGGCATGATACGTCACAAGCGCTGCTATACGACACAGAGTGACGTATAACAGCCACTGCGCGTCGAGTCGGGAGTTTCAAATGTGGAGAGTTGTGATTCCGACTAAATTACGTCCTGTGTGAAATATTGCTAAAACAAATGTTTTTTCGCGGAAGATCGTTTCGTGACATGCTTGTCCCAATAGGCTGTTTAAAAAAAACTTTTTCTTTGCAGTTACCTTTGAGGCTTATTCACAAAGATGCGTTTGACTCGACCGACTGAGACCAGACCGGTTTTTAAGCCTCTTAGGACGGCCTAGGACCTACTGCGCAACAATGCAGTCGATCGTAAACCGTCACAAGAGGCTTAAAACCGGTCTTGTCTCAGTCGGTTGTAGAGTCAAACACGAGTGTGTGAACGGGCCTTTACAAGCGAAGGGGCGCGGCTATCACTGCTGTGCTCGCCCTCACCCGGCGCCAAATCCACCTGCGATAGACGCTTGCATGTTACGTTCGTTTTAGGCAACACGACACTCGCCCAGTGCAAAGAGCCCAGTATCACTTGACGCTGTAAAAACGCTGGTTGCGTCAAAAATGAATGGCCAATATGAGTGTTGTCGCAACGATGACTGGTGCCGCTGGTGCACAATGCGGCGAGACACTGAGGGAGAGGAGGAGACGTGAGGGGCGGGGACTTCAGAGCGCCGAGTTCTGATTGGAAGGATTAGTGGGTAGACCTGAAACCAGCTGCCTTTGTCTGCATTGCACTCTTCGCACGCGTTCGAATGCGAGAGGCAAACACCGGAGGCCTGCGTTCCGCGTTCTAACGCGTTCGACAAGCAGTGGAGACAAAGGCTGCTAGCTTTAGCTCATACCCACTAATCGTTCCAATCAGAGCTCGGAGTTTTAAAGTCCCCGCCCTCTCTCGTCTCCTCCTCTCCCTCAGTTTCTCGACGCGTAGTGCTACAGTGCCACTTGCTGAAAGCAGAAATCACTGCAATGCGGCATGCAGCGAGCTCTCATAAGTTCAGGTTGGACGCCAAGCTCAACAAACCAAATAAAGCGACACACGAACACCGAACTTCTACTTTCATAAAGCTTGACGTTTCGGCAAGGACGAATTCTGTTCTCGTTGCGCTACCCTCTGCTTTAGGGTCGTCGGGCAGCAAACATATGGTTTGTGATTTTCCGGATTCAAAGACCCCAAGGAACTTCAAGAAACGCCGCATTACGGCGTTTCTTGACAAGCTTCAACGTGCTTGCCGGTTGAGGCGGGTCATCCACTAACAATGACGTCGTGCGTAGGCCTTGTCTTGTAGCTGGTATTGACCAGCTACTCTAGGTCACCCACCCCGAGCGTTTTTCTTCTTCTTCGTATTGGTGGTCACTGTACATGCAGACAAAGGACGAAGACATGAAGCACGCTGATTTCTTCGACGAACGATTTGCTATCTATCAAGAATAAAACATTACACGCAACAATGTGATCGGTGAACGGCGCTTCCGAACGCTTTTTTTCTTTGTCTCTCTTAGATGACGCACGGCAGGAGGATAGACGGCGACACACGCGCGACATCGAGAAGGGCACGATAAATAACATCGGATCATTTCTTTGTGTAATCGATTGTCCATCTTGCGGGACACACTGGTAGATGGTCGCTCTGCGGGACAAACGACGAGCGAAGAGGAATAATGGAACGTCTTGGGCTCAAGGCGACTGTCCATTGGGTATCGGTCTTCCAGTATTCTCTTTCCGTTGCTCTTTTCCTTTCACGTACTTTTCGGCCAAGTAGCGGCTGCGAGGGGGAATCAGGTTTTCGCAGAGCGGAGTGCTTCGCTCAACGCGGACATTTAAGACGGCGGGTTGTTTATTTACGTCATACTTGCGTACTATCGTTGACAACATGAAATTCGCTTTTTAGTACCGCATCTCCCAAATGAACAAAAACACAAAAACAGTCTGGTAAAAAAAAATAGTTTTTAATGGTAAGTTTAGGTTCCAGTCATGGAACCCTTTTAGGAACCAAGAGAATGGGAAGCTTGCAGGGAACGCAGTCAAATGTTTTCGCTTATCGGTTGCAGGGGATAGTAACGTGCGTAAGAAAGTGATAGAGGTATAACTCTACATCCTATAGTCGGTGACAACTCACTAGATGAAGTGGAAGCCCTTCCCCGCTCTATTCCACTTTGCCAGAGCGGATCCGCCGGTGAGGAAGCGTACCAACTTTGGCTACCAAGTGTCGAGCTCCGCTAAAGCGGCAATGAGACGGGGCGGAACTTCGTCGATCTGAACCTCGTCGACCGATCACGAGGTGTAATACATCTTACACGTTATAAATTATTCTTAGTACCGACGAATCCGCTTGGTGGATCGTACCACGCTTCCTGCTCTCCCAATGTCTTGCTCCGTAGCCAATGAGACGGCGGAATTCCTGCTCGATCCAGAGTGATGGAAGAACGAATCACGCCGTGTAGAACATCATAAGCCCCGCCCTTCGGTTTCTTAAGCTGTCGGTGACCCTAACTTCAGAGTAGACTCGTAAATTTGGTTTTTTGATAAATGGTTCACGCTGTCCACAAACGTTCTTGGTTGATCGGTATTATCTGGTGAGGTGCCAATTAAGGAGGACAGCGCGAACGTTCGTCACAATCTTTCTCTTGTTGAAGTGGGAGCGACGAGCGTGCAATAACCGAAACTCCACGGAAAAACGCCTCGGAAAGCGGGGCCACACCTGGCCGGATGGGCGCGCTCTTCCCCGCTGGCCTCATTCGAGAAACCGAATTAGACGGTGCCTTATCGATTCTCGTTGGAGGAGAGACTCTGCCGACGTGTCCCGAAACCTGTCTTGAGAGTGGGAGGGCGCGGGGAGAGCGTCCACAGGCATCATGGCAGACAACCCCACCAACTTCGCCGGGCGGTAGGTTTGCTTTGCGCGTGGCGGAACAGCCACTGTTCTGATGCCCGATCGCGGGGCATAGAAATGTTACCAAGCAAAATTCGTCGTTTCTTTTTTTTTTTCTTGGCATAGCGTTTCTTTTTATGCACATTTCCTTTAAGTATTACGCATATATATATATATATATATATATATATATATATATATATATATATATATATATATATATATATATATATATATATATATGAAGCGTCTGCTCTGATTGCGAGGACCCCTTGAGGCCACTGAATTATTCGCTAGGGGAGGAGGTTTATCGCATCCTTTACGCTCTCAATTGACTACTGCTCTAAAGTTGAGACGTGGTACGCCCGTTGCGCGATTCCTTGGTATCGGTATGATCCACCCCGCGATTTCGTGAGCCCACGTGTGGAGTTACGCTTCGCCATTCGGGAGCAGGGCTGTAAAGTTACTTCAAAATATAGTACCTAAGATACAGTCACAGTCTCCCGCACGAAAAAATACCTAGGTACTCGCAAGATTTACCTACGTACAGGTACAGCTACTTCAAAGATACTTTCTTTATTTATTTTCCCCAAATTTGTCGGAATATATTGGAAGTAAAGGTTTTCATACTAAGGATACACACAAAAACGAGTTTCGATAAATGTGCTTCATTGATGTCAATGCGATGTCCACATCGAAGTTGAGTCCTCACCTGCCTTATCCCCAGGCTCCAATTGGTTCACCGAGGCCACAGCTTCCACTGTTTACCATGCCACGCCGAAACCGCCGAAACTCGCCTCGTTGACGTTCTCGCCTTCAGAGCCGGTGCTGACGTCGATGGGCCCAGAAGACGTCGGCCGCATGAAGAAACGCATGAAGCCGAGTGCATATGCACCTAACCTTAGCGACGACGAGCGAAAGGCTTCAAGCCTTTCCTCGTTTTTCTTTTCTTTCGTTAGTCGGAAGAAAAATAAGCTTTTTTTTATTTCGGAACTTTTTTTCAGTTTTGATAACTGCAAAATTTGAGTCCGATTTATTGAGTGGAGACTGTATTATATACGCGATGTAACATTACTTTACGATTGTAATTATAATTTATTTTCAATTATATTTTATATTGTATTTATGGCAGAAGAGAGCCACCACCAGGACAATATACAGGCAACAGAAACTGCGCACATCTTTCAAGTTATCTCCTCCCTTGTATAGCTGTCAGAGGAGCTTCAAAGCACGCAGTGAAGTCGATTTCGGTTTGAAATGAAGGAACCGGGTCACTATTTTCCCTAAACGAAGTTCCGAAGCGATTCGATAAATTGGTGTCGCTAGAACGGCATCATCTAATCCACCGTTCGTTCAAATGAACACCGCCATTCGCTAAAGTGTCGTTCGATTGAAACATCATGGGAGAGGCTTCGTTCGCTAAAACGTCGTTCGATCAAGTCAGTGCCTCCCAGGTCGTACCCAACTCAACGTTAATCACGGCACATGGTAGTGTGTTAATACTTCAAGATTCATAGTTCCTACAATTTTGACGAAGTGAATAGAAAAGTACCCGTAAAAAGTAACTTCACTTGGTTACAAGTTATTGGAAAATGTACCTAAGATACAGATGCAGATACCGAGAAATTGAAACGTACCTAGGTTTGTACCATCAGGTACAACAAAATTACCTAGATACCGATTTCCAGTTACTTGTACCTAGGTACTTTACGACTCCGTTCGGGATCCAACTGCGCGCGCTGACGGTCGCTTGACTATAAGTATGACTTGCCATCTATCGTCGCCTGCGGACTAAATATTCTGTACTAAGTTAGACTATCAACCTTTCCGAACATACGCTCCTAGGCCGCCGCCAAGTTACTAATGATGATGCAGCTGGTGCGAATCCCGCACCCCGTATCAGCTTCAAATGTTCTGCCACTCTCTTGGACTTTTGAAACCTGGTCAGTGCGATTCTCCATCTGCATACGTTTTGCGGTTTTGCACTCTAAGTTCTCCTTCCTCTCTTGGAAGTTTCAACTTTATTTTCCTTGTGCGTGCTGCGCACCTTTTTCGTGCTATTTTCCACAGTGAGAAAAAGGGCTGGTAAGAGCGAGTCTTTAAAGCGTTTCTGCTCGGCGTTCAAGGAAACGAGGGAAGGGAGAAAGTCGAACGGTTCTCGATGCAGTTTGGCGAACAATAGGAAGTTTTAGCAAATTGTTTTTAGAGAACACAATTACGAAATCATGAAAGGTGCAGCTGCTCCGTTCCGTGAATCCGCATGCCAAATTTAACGTGTTTTAGCGAATCGTAAAACTCGCGCAGCCGTTTAAACGATGATGATTGCATTCTACCGGCATCGCCATCTTGTAGTAAAGACCTGTAACGTTCTGCAGCATGCAAATGTGGGGCTCTAATTTTACGGCGCACACTGTTGTAAACAAGACGGCCGACGCTGAAGCTATCTAGAGTAAAATGTGTCCGAACGACCACAAAGGTAGGTGATGTGTGTCTATCGTTTTGAACTTGAACGATCGTTCACGTCGTGTGTCGTAGAACCAAATAATTTTTTGTCTGTTCGCGGTCGCCACGGCGGCTCGTTAGCCCGGACGACGAAGAAATCACCGGCGTAGTTTACAGCGTTCACGATTGCTTGCCATTGTGGGTAGTCTTCCAAATGATTTGGTTTGACTTCTCAGACGAAGCAAAATGTAGCTGCATGGATGGCAAATCGCCTCCCGCTGTGGTAAGCCTAACGCTCGGCTTGGCCGACAAAGTTGACCGCCATCTAGCATTTTCCCCGAGTCGTCGAGGGTGCTGGCTCGCGTTGCGTGGACGACACCAGCGGCCGGAGTGGGAGAAACGAACCAGAAGCGCATCCCCGAGGCCCCAACAAATCGCCCGCGCATGCGCAGTGGCATCGGCGATGCGTTCGAGGACGAACCGTTCGTGTGGCTACGAGGACGAACCGTTCGACTGCTACTCCTAATTACAACGGTTCAGCCCACTTTCAGAGATAATCCGTGTAGACTCCTTCTCGGTTCTCAGTTAGGGTGACCACGTTCCTGCTAGCGTAATACGGGACTCGCTGACCGGGGGCCGGAGGGGGGGGGGGGATGTCTACTGGGCAAGTCGATACTTGGCTAGAGGAAGGAGGGGAAAGTTGGTTAGAAGTAGACCGCGAACGTGCCAAATGAGATGTGCTCACACGCCCGAATTCAGAGGTGTAATTATATAGACCTGAACTTGACTTGCCAGTACGCTTCAGTAATCTTCCTAGATTTGCGTTACTTACAATGACTTACAACGATCTCGACTGGATCAAGTTCGTTCCAAATTAGGTTTGATCATCTCTTTAACTTCAATTGGAAATATTTCCTTCCTTAAGTGGGGTCCCACACGGAGTATCCCCGAGTTCGAGTTTGTCTCTGCTCGTTTTCATGGACTGTTATTATTTGTCAATAGTGCTGTGGTCATATACTCTTGAGGAGAGTTCAAACCAAGAAGCCAACAGATCCGGCCTCGCATCTCTTTTTATGAAAAATGACAGTATTGTGGGCGCTTTTTATGCGTGTGGTGGTTGGTTGGCAATCTTGAGGAAATTGTAATGAAGATGCCACTGAATAAACAAGTCAGCTGAGCTTGAGACACTGCCTTCTGTAATTTTGTTATTTTGTCTTTCACTTTGGGTTCTTCTCGTTTTCTACCCAGTCTTGGGTGGTTTAAGAAAATAGAAAATATTATTATAAAGGAGAGTAAACCCGTTTTCTTCGCTGTCCGGAGTTAGAGCGCTACATCACAGTGAGCTCAATACAAAGATGTTGCCAACTTATAGACAGAAGCAACGTGCACGAACGACTACTGACTGGTCCATTACTTATTCCTTTTCTATTACCGATTCACCTCTGATGCTTGAGTTGCTGTCGGGGCACTCACGGAAAGTGATAGTGGCTGTTTACAGCCCGCGGTGGCAAACAGTGCACGAAGTATCGGTCATCTAGCCAATCCATGCATATTTTAGAATTCTAACGGGCACAGGTTATTCATTCAGCAACCTAGCGTCGCACGGAACATCTGGAATCTCGGTTGTGGTGTTAACCTTGCAGATGACGAGCTTACGCTATTGACATTTGTTCGGTCTTCGATCGTAACTTATACATAACGGCGAAAACGTTCGTGGCTGCATCTCAGCGACTCTCTGTCGTACGTAAATATAGTGCATCGGGGCTTACGCCCCTTCTTGTTTTCTTTGGCAAACTCTGCAGCAGGTGCATGCGTTTATCCCGAGGGTATTGCTTCTACGAAAGCATTTTCTCTCTCGAGCACGCGCGTTCTTGTTACTTCCCACGCGCACACGCCCACACTCGTCTCCTCTCCTCCGAGTGATCTAAACCCTCGGCCCAGACTCCAACTTATTTATTAAAATTCTCGACCCAGGCTACAGCTTCTCTTGTTCGGCTGCATCGCTGTCTCGACGTCACTGGTGGATCGCGTCCTGGACGAATGACGCCTGATACGTACTGGCACTCGTAAATACGGGGTGCACGTACTGGATGACTGGAATACAATCTGAAAATACATTACATCACCAGGTAGTCAATCATCCCATTTTATTATCGATGTACGAGCCTTTGGGCAGCACAGGCACTCACTCAAATTGGAACGTACTTTTTGTGGCTAGGCTCGTCTATGTGTATGTCCGTTTGCGGCTGTCATTCGGACCACGCTCTTAGCACGAAAAGGGAATAACGGTTATTTTCTTGTCCACTTCCGAGTGATTCGCTGCCGTCGTTCAGCCGTCTATATTTCCTTTAAGCGGTTCTTTACCGCACCAGGCATTGCCCAACAACTGCGGACGTCGTAAATTCGCTGCTGGATGAAGCTACCGGGCAAAGTACGTGAGGGCATCTACGATGTGTTCGAATGCCTCCGTCTAGTCTTCGTAGCAATCAAACTTTCTCAGGAGGGCCTCGCATTCAATATTTCCTATATGAAAGGACTTTAACGACATTCTCTGTCGTAACTTCATAAAAGCCCACAATCAACAAGAAACAAGCACTCTTTTTTTTTCTTCTCACGTACACTTTATTTTTGCAACCGCGGTCGATCAAACGTCATTCGTTGTTCGTTATTGAGTATGCATAAATAAGAAGCGCAGTGAAATGTCCGGTTTTCTTTTTTTATTTAAACAGGTACTTCTCTGTATGCCTAAAAAAACAAGGTTTTTTTCTTCAATCTCACGATGAGCCACATATAGTATGAATACCTGCGATAAGCGAGATGAATTTTAAGGAACACCTTAGACGCGAGGTAACAACTTTAGTTCCAACCTTGAAGGCAGACCCGTACTATTATTTTTAATTAGGCCAAATAACTACAATTTAGCGCAGTGCATTAAACAGATGTGCGAAAGAATCCCTATTGTAAAAACGGCAAGCGTCAGGTTTTGAGGTGCATCCCTCATGACGCGTTTAGGCTTGCGGATTCGAGGGCGGATCCACGCAGACGGAAAGTGGAGTTTGGAGCCGGGTGGCGAAATCGACGACTCGTCGCTGGCCGAGATTTTAGATCAGTCAGGGACCGATATCCAAATTTTCTCTCAGGGACGAGTTGATATTTTTGCGATTCTGAGAGCACTTTCGATAACACATGGTATGAAAACAATGCGCTATAAGAAAAACGCAAACTATATTAAAAATAAGATATATATACAAACTGCAGTCAACTATAATTTCTATTTTCTTGTGATATTCCACGCGCCCAAACAGGACCTGTAACCAACGGTTTTCAAGGACTTGTTCCAACATCTTTAAAAAAAAAAAGGCGGTTGATATACACTGCTGCCTCGCCATTTTTTCCTCGCTTCCTCCCTGCCACCAGGGCGGCGGATGTTGACCGTGCTAAAAGCAGCGCTGCAAGTGGAGAGCACTGCCTTCCTGTCTTTGTAAGCGGGTTACATCCAAAGATGACGACCTAGATCTCATACTCGAGCACTCCGCTGTCCTGAGGCACTGCAAACCAAAATGGGGATCTCACCCGTTGATCTCTAACGCGGGAATTTCGCGCCACTGCCGGTTCCGTTCAATACCCCCGAGAAGACAAGGCCCTTGCATGACGTCATCGTTAGTGGACCCCGACCCGCCCCAAGTGGCAAACACGTGGGGGCAGTCGCACGCTGGCCCTGACGTTTAGGAGGCCGTATTGCATGGTCTTTCACAGGGTCAGCGCCGCGTAGCTGCCTCGGGCGATGGTTGTGTCCTGCCTTTAGCGCTCATCCATTTCCACGCCTCAGCTTCCGAATCCGAAGGCGTACGGGCGGAAGAGCCGCCAGGCACCGAGAAGGCAGCCTGCTTCCCCTTTGATGGATTAGGGTTAGGGATGTCTTCGAATCTCCCGCGACCGAGGGCTTGGACATGCCAACATATTTCCTCGAACCTGCTGCTGCGGGATGGTCGGCTGTCGAAATTGCTTTCCTGGACGGACCCTGGGCCGTCTTTTGATTTTGTTGCCTTCCCGTGTTCTTTCTTATTTTACATGGTTATTTTCTTTGTTTTTCCTCGTTTTTCCTTTTTTCTCCCTTTTATTCTATTTGACCAGATTGGGCCGACATAGTCTGATGAACATCATTAAAACTGTTGTTGGTAATTAGAAGATCGTGTAAATCTTTTTACCTCTTAAAATGCTTTAATCTTTCTCGTTTATTCGTTCCCCTCCCCAACCAATACCCCCACGAAGACAATGCATGCGCTTTTTCCCGCAGCGTCTCACAGCGTTTCTTGCAGCGTCTCAGAAAGGGCTGACGTCATCAGGCGGCGGCGCCGAGATGGACGCGTGTGCCTCTTTGCGCGGACTCTCGACGAGCTACAGCGTGTTTGCCGCTTGCGGACGCCCTGGCGATGACGTCACGCGCAGGCCTTGTCTTCTATCGCAACCAGCACGCTCCCTGCTTCCCATATTCCATTCCCGCGATATGAAGTTGCCTGCATTTTGTTTAGTAAGCGGGGAATGGCTACGTGGCATCATAAAGAGTGCTGGCATTTTACCGTCACTGTGTGTAAGTTCACCCTCGTAGATTTCCTCACTTATTTTAGCTTATGCGGTTAAGGCACGCATAGAATATACATTACTGCCGCAAACATCATACTTGTCACTACTTCGTGTTGACAGATATTACGCATCCGGAAGTAACGTGTACTTTAATAAAATTTTACCGGTGGGACGGGAGGAAAAGGTCGCACTTTTCATAAGTAAAAATCTGGGTTGATACTTTGTGTCAATAGAGGGCGCGCCGGAAAAAGATAGAACTTGCGCCTTCATTTTAGCTAAGGTACGTCGATTCTGTGAACTGAGGACCACAAGTTAAAAATTCCCAATGAAAAACAAATGAGACCCTGGAAACAGATTACACCGCACAACATCTAGAGAGAGCAAGGAATTACAGTGTTACTTAAAGAACGTCGCTTAAAAATACAGAAAAAAGCGATGGTGCACTGACAGCAACGTGAAATGAAGGCTCAAGAAACAAATACGATGTTTGGGATACAAAGCAAATATCTACGCGTTATCAAAAAAAAAAACTAATATTGTTACCCGTTATTTGGTCAAAAAGTAACTAGTTACGTTACTCGTTACCGATTCTCGAAGGGAACGCGTTTCTTTACTTCCAAAGCCACGGGTTACTTTTACCGTTTCTTTGACGACCAAACACCCAAATGCTTTTGTTTCATGGTTTATTGTTTTCTTTTCAGTAGTCGTTGGACTTAAGCAGTAGCTGCATCTCGAAGTTTTCATCAGTCAAGTTTGTAACCTTCATTGAAAATACATCTCTGGCGACGCTGAAGAGTGGTTCTACTGACGCGCTCGAAGGAACGGCAGTGTTCTGCTTCAGGAAGAGCTGAAGAAAACGGGGAATCTCCTTTTTTTAAAATTCTCTCTGCTTCTAAAGTTAGAAGTTTACAATGGTTTATGTCCCTTCTCGTGTTGGCAACCTTGGTTTGTGCACGATTCTGGAAGGTTCAGCCAACGAACCTTATTGTGTTAGCTGGAAGAAGGACATTCCCAGCTGTAGAGTTCGACTGACGTGTTAAGCGATAAACGTTGCTATACTTTCATTCTGTTTAGTTGCTTTTTGAGTTGCCCATCTGCTTCTGTCGCAACAGACGCCTACTCAGGTTAGAACTAAAACGAGGCTGTTTAAATGGCTTTGCACACGTTACTCCTCAACGAAATACCGTTACTCGTTACTTGGCCTTAAAAGTAACTATATAAGTACGTTAGTCATTCCTTTTCTAGAAAAGTAAATAAATATGTTACTCCTTACCGATAACAGTACTAGGTAAAAGTAACTCCTTACTAGTAACGCTGTACGTACATGTCTGGTTAAAAGTATTTAGCCTGCGCGTGAGGCAGCCGCGCTCTCAGAACGAAAATTATTTTCACAGAAGGGACACTATCCTTGATACTCGGCTTGTCCGGAAAGCTCGGTCTTCGCGTGAGGTGCTACGCTTTGACGGCGAACGTGAACAGTCTAGACAATCCAACTCTCTACATCCAAATAACGTTCCGAGCGCATGGGATCCGCAGGAAAGGTCGTGGATATCAGGCCTCCGCAGGAAAAGTCATCAGCATGTTTAGGGCGTCCTGACTATCTACGCGCCGAGAAAGTGGGGAGAGAAGGAAACGAGAGCGTGCGTGATTGGAAGGATTGGTGGGTATAGGCCAAAAGCTAGCAGCCCTTGTCTCCATTCCACTCGTCGAACAGATTAGAAGGCGGAACGCCGGCGTCGGGCATTCGGCTTTCGCATTCGAAAGCGTTCGACGAGTGCAGTGGAGACGAATGCAGCTAGCTTTGTGTCTACCCACTATTCCTTCCAATCAGAGCATGGCGTTCCGACGTCCGCTCTCGCCTTCTTGTCTCCCTCAGTTTCCCGGTGTGTTCCGTCAACAAAGGCCAGACAATCAGTGCTAGCTAGGCAAGGGAAGCAATTCCCAACAGACAATGCTGTCATGGCTGCTGTGGGTGCCTCTCGTCAAGGTTCAGCGTGTCTGCCTCTTGGGGCGGGTCAGGGATCCACCAACGATGACGTCATGCGCAGGCCTCGTCTTTATACGGTATCGAACAAACACACCGTTTTACTACTTGCATGCGCACCAACGCGCCAATTTTTCGTAATGATATTAACGCGGCCGGGAGAAAAATCAACGTCTTTCTATACACCAACTCAGCTCTCCGACGTAACGCCATTGTGGTGGCTATGCTGTCGGTATTGCGCATGCGCAGACGGTTCGGCTGACTCCAATCTGGTTTCTGAGCACGCGCAGTGCCCACATAGGAAAACAAAAGTGAGCTTGTTTGTAAGCAACGTCTTGGTGTATAGCTTCACACGTGCTCCGACTTGATTGCTGACCCCTTCAGAGATTTCAGATTGAGTGTGACCGACCACGTTAGTACGCCTTGCATTACACTCCGATGCGGGGCGCGGCCCGCGGTTGTCATTGAGGTTGAGCGTCGATTAAAAATTTGAACCAGATTAATCGCAACCTTTAATCGATTAATTAATCGATTAATCGATCTCGTTAATTTCCCTGCTAATCATTGTATAAAAATATATATATATTATTTACTTTTGTTGGCATTGTGATAAACGACGCAGTATACATTGTCGATTATGAATCAACCTCGATGTGTAGTTGAGACAGGTTCAAAGACACTCACACTCATAAATTATTACTTCAGCTGCATGAGGCAAAAAGGTTCGTTGATTTCCTCCGACAGGAGCGACCTCCTTTGATAGTTCGCAGTAGTCTCTGCTGCGCTAAACGGAGACTCGAAGGACTTAGAAGTGTCCGGGATACGTGTAACCTTCTGTACTTGACTGGAGCTACAAATCTAGCCACTACAGTTTACTTTAGGGTAAAATTTCACCTGAAATGAGCCCTTTCTGCACGTCGTCTCGTCCACGTCTGCGTGGTGAAACCGTCTAGTTTTCTGATTTGGCTAGCGGTTCCGTCCAGACAGAACGACAGTCGCCACTAGAGTTCCGCCCAGACGGAACTGTAGCCCCCGCTAAAGTTCCGTCCAAACGAAAAACAAAATGGCGCCACTGAAGCTCCGTTTAGTGTTCGTGAGGGTTGAACTCTATGCTCCACCCCTGACCCCCTTCCGGGGTAACAACTGGCAATGTTCCTATGGTATGTTTTATTCTAGTCTTCTGTGAGTCAAATGCACTTTTCCCCAGCAATCCTATAACATTTCTACTGCTTTCTAGAAAAAAGTTTGTCCAACATCTGCAAACCACGGATCTCCGGCCTCTATTTCCTCATATACCCATTAAAAATCTCCTCCCTTGCAGGTGTTCGTTTCGTGTTTTTTTTTATGAGTCTGTAGTTACTGGAACCCAGATACAGTGAATACGGTGGATACAATTTCTAAAGATTTATTTTGGGATTGGCAAGCATCGTATAATGCAAGACCTGAGGCTGTGTGCATTGTCGTAATAAAGGCGCATTCCCTGTCTCAACTTTCCACGACCTTTATTCTTGATTGCAGCACAAAATCTTTTGATAAGCACCTGGTATTTTGGCTCCAGCTTGTAAATAATAAAAGGGAAAACACCCTTGGCATCCCAAAAAATTGACCGAGAGCTTGTTATTGTCACTCCAGCTTGGACGAAAAGGAACAATACTCTCTACTTGACTCTCTAGACGGAACCAACGTGACACTCCTGGGCTTGCTGTCGTTCCGTCTGGACGGAACTCTACTGCGTCTGATACTGCTCCGTCTGGACGGAGCTCTAGACACTTCGTTAATTTTTACTTTCTTTTGGTTCGTCAAAAGTTTACAGAATAACCGGTTCAAAATTTATCGCGATGAAAGCATTAATCGATTAATCGGTAGGTTATTCGATCAATCGCCCAGCCCTAGTTGTCATAGCAACCATCTCATATGTTCCGCCCTGTTCACGATTGAGCGTAAAGTACGAAGTAATATCATACCATTTCTTTATCATTTCTCAGTCCGGATCTTCGACCACTAAATAATTACTGGGATGTACACTGCGCGAAGCTGTTAGTGCGAGCGAAACTTTGGCTTTTTTTTTTGCAGTGTACTTCTCAATGTTATTGACAGACCCCGCATTCAAAGTGCTCAAAAATGACCATTTTCCTCAGAACTCGTATTTTTGTATGACAGCCTTTTAAGTCTTATAGAAAACTGCAGGAAAAATCTGCGATTGCTTGTTCGCGCAATGAGTAAATCGCAGCATACTGTGCAGAACCTCTGATCTGTGTAGGCAGTTTCCGAAAGTGTCGGTTATGATTATCTATCTAGGAGAAGTTGGCATGCGGGAACATTTAAAAACGGTCCTCTTTTCTCGAGTTTCTGCCTCCAAGAAAGTTTCATAAGCCTGCCACTGCTTGTCCTTTGTAATTAAATAAAGCTCCCGTCACAAGAGGGATTTCGACAAGGGGCCTTCCGCTGTCAGCGGAGATTTAAGTTTGGTGAGGTTTGACTTGCTGGCAGTTCTCCAATCTCGGAATGTTCGCGCAACCTTGTCGATAGACAAATTTTCTTTTAATTTATGAGCTTAATTTAGCGGCCTTGATGTGTCGAGTTCGATATTCCGAGCGTTTTCAAAATTCGCAACAGTGCTGAATCTCCAGCTGCTCCCAATCGCCAGTTTTAAATATGTTTAGTTTGGCTCTCTTTTATTATGATTACAAGTTTGATTACGAAAGCTTTGGAATGAAGTAGAAGAACGGGAAAAAAACACATAAAAGAACGGACGAACTCATTAGCTTTTACCTCCGTGTTGTTTTCTTGTACATTCAGTTTGAGCTTGGAAATTAATTGACTGGAGCTCTCAATGTTCCGTGACACCCACTCACGAAACAAACAATTTAAAGCGGCTTGCAGGCTGTGCACTCAAGTAATAAAAGTATATACTAGCAGCGAATCAATTTTTATACGCAATCTTATCAACCGTGTGAAGTCCTTTCGTCCGCATCACTATACTTTATGTTTACCCATATCTAATATTTCACGTTTTGATGCACGACAGAGCTTTGTTTACATGCCGAACAATTTTGCCTGTAATTATGATTTCGACGAAATAATCTTTCTGATAATCTCAAAATTTTAGATAAAGTATTTCATAAGTATCAAAGAAGACAAGTTTGTCGTATGGATGTTCAGACGGCGGAAAATTGTCTGCCTCCACGGGCGCCTCGTCGTGCCTCCGCTATAAACTAAAATAATTAGGCAGTGCAGTACGACTGCGATAGCCTGGGGTCATTAACGTGTACCAGGCGGTAGTGATTTACAAACGCTCGCCGCGGTACGATGTTCACTCAAATCGAAACGGAGCAGCGGTGGTGATTGAACTAATACCACCTAGAAGACAAGGCTTGTGCGTGACGTCATCGTTAGTGGACCAGCCCTACGCGGCAAACACGCCGAAGCTCAACGATAGACGATAGAGCGCGACAGACGCGTCCGTACTGGTGTCGCCGCGTGCTTAGCGTCACGCTCTTTGCGCTGCAAGTCGCGCTGGCGGCGATGCTGATGCAAGCTAGGCGCCACTGCCTGGATCCACTAATAATGACGTTTAATGGGGAAAGGCGCTGGCCTTGTCTTTTATAGGTGGCATTTATTAAACCCAGGATCCCTGGGGCTGAGCAGCGCGAGCGTTCTCTTTACGTGCTTTTTGTTGCACGTGTGGTAGGTTGCTTTCGGCAGCAGTGCACCCGCTCACCAGAATTGAGCGGGTGCACTGATGTCGCGTGACACTCACGTGACATCGTGTTGGCTTCGATGGCTTAAGCAGGTTCCTCTGCAGTCCATGGGGAGGCTGGTTCTCACACTTGCGACTGATTACGACCGCGTGCCTTAAAACCTCTCAAAACCTCGGTGGTGGTTAAACTTTTTTTTATTGATGAAAGGTTATGTCAAGGCATCTTGATAATTATCATCTAGCCTTCTTAACATCTCGTACAACGAGAGAAAATACTAAAGCAATCTACCGTGAAGTTCTGGAACCCTTGCAGTTCTTGTATATACAAAAACTTGCTTTCGCGCATTGTTCTTTCTTTTTTTTAGCCCGAAAAACTTTTGACAACCATATATAAGCGACAACTTTTCGTAGATGGTACCTATATTGTATCTCGCAAATACTGTAGAACCTTCTCTCTAGTGACAAGCAGTTCCGGGGTCATTTCATAAATGGCGCCAGCGTGACAGTGTCCCTAAATATAGAGCCCTGCGCGGATAACAATTTGATCATCTGCATCCGATCCGCATCCGCAGACTTCGTATCCGCATTCGAACCGCATCCGCAATGTTCTTCAATAATTGTATCCGCATCCGATCCGCAACCACAGGCTTTGTATCCCCATCCGAACCGCGTACAAAAAATTCTGAACCGCATTTTACCGTCAATTCGCGCATACATTTTACATCGTATCATCAAGCATGAATACAAATTGAAAAAAAAAGCACCTGCCTAGTATCTTAGAATAAGACGTCTGCTTATTTTTGTACAACAAACTCTTCGTGACAGAATATAGTGAATGTCATTTTATCGTATTTTGTTTTATCGCATTTAAAAAATAAACGATCATCCTTCCAAGAACACTTCGCGTCGCTGGAAATATGATCGCACTTATGAGATTGCCTTGGATGTCCGTGAGACTGACGCGTTCTCCAGAAGATACGCTTAAAAGGAAGGAAACTTTCATATTTACTTTTTGCTTTGTGAAACCTTCCTCAAGCAGACACCTATTTTATAAACATAAAAATTAACAAATGGGAGCCTAGCAACATTGTGTCATTTTATTTAGACCAAAAAATAAAAAGGAAGTCGGAGAGGCAAGGCACTCACTCTCCGCGACAAAGTTCTCGTGTATATGGGGTTAGACGCGAGTACAGCACTGGGAAAATATCACAATATTCAATACCGTAAACAGCTCCTATCGGTTTCACTTATAAACACGAACCCTCAACATGCTCGGAACCCATACTTAAAAGACAACTAAGTGCCAACTGTCGAGAAAAGGAAAACACACGTAACACTTCACTTGGCGAGGTTGCTGTCAGAAGAAACAGAATATCGTCAACAAGGACGCATTCAGACTGGTTCGCCTTTCTGAATATAATACCCTCCATATGAGAAGTCTCTCTTCGTTCATGCTCTTGATGATGGGATGGCATGTACGAACTGCACTACAGGAATGAGGTGCGGAAACTTTTGACTGGCGAAAGTTCCCACCACTCCAGAGGATCGAATTCAGTCTCCTCAATGTACTTGTAAGCGAAGAAGCCACTCGCAGGCTTCTACTCTCTTGTGGCTTGTACGTTTTGGGTTTCCTTTCCCCAAAAAAACGTTTTCTTCTCTTTTTCCGCCAAAAACGAACACGCTTCCAGGGACGACTGGTGCTCCTGCATTGTTTACTTTTTCTACGGACAGCACTTTCGGCGAGACAGAACGTCCTAAAGCAATCTTTGGTGAGAATAAAATCTTTCTTCATGTAAAGAACAACTTTCTTCCCCATTGGCTGTCGCACATGTTTATCGGCCGCCTCGGCAAAAACGTATATCCGGACCCGCGAATGTCCGCATCCGATCCGCAATCCGCCGAGTCAATCTGATTCATTTTGTATCCGCATCCGCCAGTTTACTGCGGATATCCACTGATGATCCGCTGCGGATACGCTGGGCTCGACTTATACATATGGCGATATATATGGCTCTGAGTGTGCTCCCTCCAGCTCATAAGAGGTCACAAGAACTCGCTACTCCTAGGCAGACGCAAGCGAGTGAACGGGTCTAACGGAGTACGCGGGTTCCGGCGAACCGCCGAACGACTCAAAATGACATAGGGGGATTCTCGACCCGGGTCTCTGGCCAAGGTCCGGCCAAAGCGTCCCTTCCCGTTGTCCGACACGATACGGCCATTAGCGAGTTGCGAGAGTCTCCACCGCCGGTCCGGTCGGCAGCTGTAGACCACGTCTCTGGGCCGAACTGGCCGCTGCAGGATTCGCTGTGAAAGAGACAAACGACTGCAAGCGGACGGCGCACTCTTTTTTCATGTGTGGCTTTTGGATCACCAGGACTCTATCTTTATTGATCGAAAACATAGTGTACCTTCATGGGCACGTGCCTTCCACGAAACACGACATTTAGGCCGTGTATTTTTGTTTTTTTCGCTCGAAGTATAGCGTTTGCTGCGGCTTCACAAACATAAAGAGTTCTACGGCCTTTCGGCGTAAACACGAACGAGCTTGTAAACATGGTTTACTGCCATTTTAACTATTGTTTTTTGTATGGTTCTTTATATGCTCTTTCCTTTCGCCTTGGGGCCTACGGTGCCATAAAGTGTCTCACCATGAAGCAGACAATAAAACTGAGCCTCGGACACCCACTGAGTGGAAAGTGCGCTCGGAGCAAAATAGTAAATTACAGTTGTTTCTATTTTTTCAAAGGTCAATTCACCCATAAACATGTTGGTAATGGTCTGATCATACCAGTTTAAGTGAACAAAACGCACCGTTCTTCTGCAAATGTCATTGTTTTTGTTTTTTGCTAAGCGGGCACACCGGTTGTCTTGGGCGACCTCTGTCGCACGAAACACACGCAACACGTTTCTTTTTCTAGATTGTTTTACTATTAAAAACAAAACAAAAACAGCTCTTATCCTATCTAGATTGTACGTGCAGCGTTAAAACAGACATACGTTACAGTATAAAGACTGATTAAAACCAGACTCTTTGTTATAATTGTATAAAGCGTAATATACATTTATCGATATATTAAAAGTGATGAAGTTCTCAAGGACGTAATTGCAATTTCTAGAAAAAGCTAGCAAATCCCCCCCCCCACAAAAAAAAAAAAAAAAATGGGCTTATTTTTTTGCGGTTGTCCCAATGACAGGCGCGTGAGGCGTGCTGCGCATACCTGCGTGTACACTCAGAAGAGCAGTTTTGAAATGACCGCTAGTGACTGCCTGTACTCTATCAAGTCGGCCCTGTGTTTGATATTCATATTCGTCTAAACACTATACTGCGCGACACTGCTAACGCAAACACGACATTGGCAGTTTTTTTTTTTATAGTTTACATCGCAGATCGGTCCGAATAAAATTTTACCGCTTACGTCAATGCCTTCTATGAGCACTTTCCACCGCACCAGCAGCTTCAATAACCACCGTTTCGATTACGAAAAAAAAAAAAAGGCGATCGCTTTTTTGTGTTAGCAGTGTTGCATTTTGTAGCGTAGCGACGTCTTTCTTTCAAGTTGCTTTATTCTATGCTCTTTTTTGCTGCTGCTGTCTGTTGCACTTCCATTTATTTGAACAAATAATCGCTCTCTACAATCGTGTACTAGTATATTAAATGCTAATACTTGCAGTTCTGACAGTCACTTATACATTAAAAAACACAGGATGTGGTTTATTATGTTTCTTGCTGCGTGATTCTTTCTATGGCGATCTTACCGTTCCGCAATTCCACTCCTTGTGGAGCGATCACAAAATGCTCTCCGTGCTCCCTGTTTCTTAAGTTTTCAGTTAAACCATAGCATTCCATAGGCAAGCCTGGCGGAGCACACGATGCAGGCTCCAAGAACAACTTAAACAACTTCCATGTAAAAAATAATAAAATAATAATAATTATTACAATGTTTTTAGAGCTGGCGATCAAATTCGCGCCAAACATGGCGATATTTAAAACTCTCGTTGCTCTTTCGCGCGGGCTACCTGATATGGGCGGTATTTGCTCATTTTCCCGGAGCCTTCATCGGGGCAACAGCTGGAGGAAACGTTGCTCTCGATTCCGTTTTCTGCTGAAAAGCATACGCCCCTTTGAATTTCCCTCCTTTTCATTTTCGTTGTTTTTGCGCATGTATAGTTTGCCATAAAACTGAATCCTACTGAGCTGAGGTAAGCTTGGGAACGGATCGGACCAGCCAGATGGGTACACATTAAGGAAACCCTAGATCGATCGCTGAACGCCAAAAAGCACTTTACTCGAAGCCTTAGGCATTAAACAACGCGAAGGCCGAAATTGCACCTTAAAACACGCTATTTTTCGTTGGGCAAGCATATATCTAAAGAGGAAGAAATACCTTTGCATAGGCATGGTTTTGAGCTCTACATTTAAAGCGTAAGTCTGAAGCATAAATCACAACACACTCATACCTTTTCTGGGTGTGTGAGGAAACCATGAACATCTTACAAAAATGCGCACGAATTTCTCGTATCCCCCTAAATTAAGCACCTCTAAAGACGATTGAAAGCTTCTCGCCGATCTTAATATAACTGTTTGACGATTACTTGTTTCTTGTATGATGTGTGAGCAATGCGGGCCTTTGTCTTACTTCGTTCGAAACACGCCTAGCAAATGCACAATATGTGATGAGTGAGCACGAACACTCAGCTTAAATACTCATACTGCCTGTTACATTTTGAGTAGGTGCTGTACCAGCCTACCTTCACTCAAACACTCATGTCTGACCTACATTAAAGATCCCAGGTTAAGAACGGCGTGGTAGTGTAAAACATGCGAAGCACTGTTTTTCACGAAAGGAGACTGACTACCGTATGTTATGTATAACCTGTCGCCCCCCCCCCCCCACACACACACACAGAGGCACAGCTTTAATTAGTTCTTGGCTCGTTACCAATGCCAAATTCTATTTTAACTCCCATCCGCAATCGGTCGCTGCTCGGCGACGATCTTTTTTCGAAGCTCCTGGTTCGTGACGTTTACGTCTGTCCTACTCGTGATAACATCTTCCAAAGTGGGACTTTCGTCTCGAAGCTTGTACACTCCATATTTCGGCGATTAGAAGCGTGACACGTCCAGCGTTCCCAGACCAGCGAGGCGGAGTTGGGAGCGGCAAACCGTCGCCCGAAACCTGCTCCGAGAAGGCGACAGCACCCATCGCGGCACCGATCTCGCGTTTGTTGTCTTTTGCTTCTTTCCGCGTAGCCCCAGGGCTCGGACGGTCTGCATAGAGGCGGAAGCGAGTGACCGTTCCCCGTGCCGTCACGTAATCTGGAAAGGCCGGCAGCCGGGGGATGAAAACGCTGCCTGAGAACGGCGTGTATATCCGAGCCTGCATGCACTGACCTCCTTTTTCTGTGTGTGTTTCGGCGCAGCGTGCGGGCAGCGCGTGCCTTGCTCGCTGTTGGGTCAATTGTGCGTTGCTTCGACGTAAGCGATAATGTTATTGCAGAATGTTGTGTTTGTGTGTGTGCGGGACGCCCAGTCGTTTTCAGCTGTCCGCTCCGGATGAACTGCTGCGGTGGTCCGCGCCGGGCGTCCTGTTCCTGTTCTACGCTTCGTTGTGTCACGAAATTGTCGAAGCTGTCGTTTACTTTCGGTTTTTGGCCAGTGACCAACGCGGAGTTTGACCGTTCCTGTGGTCGCGGCTCGTTGGCTGGACCTCCGCGAGCGGAAACTCGGTCTGATTGGTGTCGTTTCTGGTTCCATTGTTTTTGTCAGTTCTCTGTTCTGATTTCCTATACCGCGTCGACCTAGTGCACAGGGGAAGAACAGTAAGTAACATCGTTTTGCGAATGGCAATGGTCTGCTGGCGCGGGACTGCGAAGCCTGGAAACTACAGAATGAAGCAACTTGCCGCCACCATTTTGTGGCCATTGACTTAGTCAATGCAAAATGGCAAATAAACAATTCATTAGGTACTACAGACTGCTAACGCTGTTTTCTGTTTTAGCGGTGGCTGCAAGATCTAGTGCAAGATAGGAATCGGTCGTGTGGCAAGTTATATTTATTTGATCCACTTGGACAGGAGTGACTGGGAGGGCAATGAAGAATTCCGTTAGAAAATTAGAAGCGAAGTTTAAATGTATTTTAAGATCCACGTTTTTACGTCTGAGCGCTACGTTGCTCTGCCAAGACTAAACTTGCAAATATTGAAAGATCTTGGATTACGCCCGAGTTAGCAGCAAATCTTATATATACATATATATATATATATATATATATATATATATATATATATATATATATATATATATATATATATATATAAACTTTAACCGACTGCGGGAGAGCAAGTAGGGTAGAGCAATAGGCAAGTAAATATTTAGAGCCTACCTCATTCTTGCTTTACTGAGGCCATGGGGTTAAATCAATACGGAATCATAGTGTTACTCGTTGGCATCACGATACTACATATTCAGTTAATAATACCCCAATTTTCATTTAGAACTTTAGTCTATAGGGTGGTTTTAAAGGTTTGAAGATAATACATTAGTTGGTAATGCAGTTTAAGAACAAACAGTAAGGCGAAGAAGTTACACATATTAAAGAGTGAACGCGATCGAACTACACAGATAAATCTACTTATATGAATCATAATACAACGTAATATACAATGTCCAACATGCATATTTAAAAGAAACTATAAATAAACAGTGGGCTATTAATGAGAATATTATTATTAATCCAATAGTATGCGCAAGCCCTGCGAGATGGTCGTCTAATGGATGTGCGATGAATCTGCAGACGTGGTGTGAACAATGGGGTTAGCGAGACGATTCCATTCCGACACTAAACGCGGGGACAAAAGTTGTATATGTATGGGTAGCTTTCCAGTAGTATTGAAGATTCAGATGACATGCAACGAAAATGCAGGAAGCGCCATTTTTGCTCGCGTACCCTTTTTAAAGCATGGAATGCTTTTTAACGCTACCCCCGATCCCAAAATTTTGTTTGTCCGTCCGTCCGTCCGTCCGTTCGTCCGTGCATTTCCCGCTAAATTTAGCGGGGAAATTGATATCACGAGACCTATACACGAATTCAGTTTCTCACCTAAATTTAGCGGGAAAATTACTCTCACGTGAGCTGACGTCAGGATCAGCGGACTCAGCTTCCCGCTAAATTTGCGGAAAAATGGACGGCAGTGGCCTGTACACCAATTCAGATTCCCGCTAAATGTGGCGCGAAAGTGGCATGCGTGACGTCGGTGTGCCACGTGACCTATACACGCCGGGAAAATTGACGTCATGTGACCTATACCAATTCAGTTACCCACTAAATTTAGTGGGAAAATTCACGCCTCGTGCCTTAGACACCAGTGCAGTTTCCCTGCTAAAATTAGCGGGGTAAATCGACGTCACGTGACCTATACACCCATTCAGTTTCCCCCCTAAATTTATCGGGAAAATATACGCCACGTGACACACCAGTTCCCTATAACGCATTTCATGCATTATAGTACTTCCAAACAAAAAGGTCGCTGCCAATTTTTTTTATATTTCCTTTGGTTGTTGATTTTTTCTAAAAGCGTACTCATACTGGGTAAGGGAAACTGTTTCTTGCCCCTTTCGCTACTCTCGCTAGTCAGGAGATGGGGAGGCTAAAGGCCCGTTCACACACTTGCCACCGAGTAGGACCGGCTGAGACAAGACCGGTCCTTAAGCCTCTGGCGACGGCTTAGGACCACCTCCGCAGCAGCGCACCCGGTCCTAGGCCGTCGCAAGAGGCTTTAAAACTGGTCTTGTCTCAGCCGGTTCTACTCGGCTGGAAGTGTGTGAACCGGTTTTCAGAGGATTATGAACATTGTGGAAAACCGAGATTGTACGACAGCGTAATATAGCGGATGTCAGCTGTCGTCCTCCGTGCTCCATCGCATATTTGATTTCTCTGTCAGGATCCCTCTCTGGGGCCCTAAACTCGTCAGACGCAAAGTTGGAGCAGAAAGTTTGCGGAGCGCGCCGATTGGACGTCGGCGAGAAAACCGCGAAGTCATCGTCGTGATTGGCCAATCAGTACGCTCCGTCAACTTCGGTCCCAACTTTGTGTTTGACGAGTTTAGAGGCCCTGGGTTCCGTCAATCGCTAGCCTTCATTTGAGGGCCTCGGTGATCGGCGAGTCCACAATTTCAGTGGAGACAGATTTGTGTGTGAGCAGTCAATCACTAGCACTATTTATCTATCAAGCTCTGTGATTGGCTCGTCGCAATCAAGATGTGGAAAGCGGTGTGTGAGCAGTGAATCACTAGCACTACCTGTCTATCAAGCTCTGCGATTGGCTCTTCGCAATCAAGATGTGGAAAGTGGTCACCGACAACTTAAGAAATGCAGGGCATGGCTTATGATATTCACTTTTTCTGCTTCGTGATTCTTTTGTCTGCGTTCTTATCGTCTTATTCTGCACCCACAGTCTCCGTGTCTTAAGTCGTATGTGACTATAGACTCCACAACAAACAAACGTTTGGGGTAAGGTCTCAAATTACCCAAGAAATGTGTTTTTTTTCAACAATTGGCCTTATTCGATCCACAAACGTCAGCGCTGCCAAACCGTTCGCAAGAAAATTTTAGTTTCTGTACATTTTTGCGCCTTCCAGGGCGCCATATGCCATCTGAAAAGAGGATTTTTTTTTCGCGAAGTAAATTAATGAAAATCATTTGTCGACTCGAGCGAAACCTCTATGGAAAGCCGGATATACGCGCGTGTTGGATGCGAAGTCTGCTGAAAAAATTAAAACACTCCAGAACACCGGCTGTCACTTACAGTGGCGCGTCCGCGGCCTTGTTTGCGAACATGCATTTTTATACACAGTGCTACCTTAGATAACGATGTTACCTTTTCTTCTGCTGGCGGGCCTTTTTCCGGCTACGGTGGAGTGTTCTTGACGGATTTACTTACGCGCGTTGCGAAGTTTTAATTAAACTCGCCGTCGCTGTTGTGTAAACAAAATCCATGGAATCTTGCGTTTCCTGTAAGAAACTGCAGTGCTTTGTTGCTTTTGTAGTTCAAGTAACAATGCACGTCGGCTGCACAGGTGATATAATCAGCGTGGTAGGGTATCTCTTTGGTCCTTTTTTTTGTATATCATAAATATGGTCCTATACCTTGTGTAGGGCGATTTTGAGGGGTGTCGAAACACTAGGTTGTAAAAAAAAAAAGAATTATTGGGTCTATCACACCGCCATACCCAGGAGCGAGGAGCCTCTTTCAACTGAATCGGCAGCCAAACATTCGAATCACGGTCTTCGACCGATCGTCTTCGGGAGTGGGAGGAAGTTGGAGGAAGACGTGACTTCCGCCCCGCACCAGGAAAGGTCGGATCCCTGGTTGCGCCGAAGCACTCCGTTCCAATTGACCGAAGAGCGGATGATGGTTGGCGTTCTTCATGAAGCACGGGCCGGAAACATTTCTTGCTGGATATGGTTTACAGGGGCTGCACGTGACACGCGGGAAAGAACACACTGACAAAACTCGAAATGCGTAAGAACGTGTCACGTTTGCCGCTTACCGGCTAGGAACACGCTCCGCGAGACTCATAACTCTTGTCGCCATATTGAAATAAACTGTCATTCTGGAGACGTGCATCGTGACATGGAATGGATGCTATACGCGAATTGTGCCGAGTGTCGGCAATAAAGGACGCAGTACTGGGCAAGATTTTTCGGATTTCCTTCCCCCTTGGTCATAAATTTAGATATTTGCAAGGAATAAATTAATTTCACATTCGAAGTAATTTAATATCACATGGAAGGCGAGCGAGGTGAGCGGTTAGTTAATGAAAAGGATTCATCGTTTCTAGAGACTCAATTCGACTTCGTTCTAAAGCACGGCCCAAACAGCAAGCTGGCGCACAATGCGGCAATCGCACAAATGATTCAGCATAATTAACAATAATTTGACTCGGGAACAGTGCCAAACCTGCACGACATTTAAAATGTACTACCAACTCCCATGCTCTAGACTGGACAGTCTCTCAAATTACAAAATAACAGTATTTTTCTCTCCTAAATTACGAAAAAAAGAAAAAAAACTGCAGTTGAGTAATCAAATTATCGACCGTCAACAAACGAAATTTTAATATAATTAGTGAGCGAGTGGATATCATACGACAATTGTAACCAATATTAATAAATAGTGTAGCTTTTTAAGCGCCGTTATCCACTTTCCTTTTTCAAACCGACCCTTCTCCCTTCCTGACCAGGTTAGCTGTACTTACCTAAGTACCAAATACTTAAAGTGCACCTAAATGTCTTCAATAAATATGAGGTCAAAAATCTGCGAAACTGGTTAGATTCTCCGTGACGTTGCTCTCAAAGCGCAACACACTACACAAACGGGTCGTGTTTGTACCTCGCCGCAATGCCTTTCGAGATCACACGGAAATCGTTTCCTTGGAACGAGGTTTCGGACGCAATTGCCCTAACAAACATATCTGGCTCGCAAAAAAAAAAAAAAAATTAAAGCGACAAAATAGCGAGGGTCGATGACAACTAAGCGAGCGTCGTTATCACCCTTCCCCACTGATTCATTTTCCGTAATCCAGTTTGCCGGAATTCAATTGACACGGTACTCTCGCCGGAGCGACGTAATTGCTGTCGCAGATCTGCGCTTCCTTTCGCGATCTGGCAGACGATAACTTCAATGACACGAAGGCAGCAACGCGAACGAAAACCCAATCTAATCTTCCACTTCGCGGAAAAGAAAATAAGAAAGAGAAAAAATAATAATAACGAGAGCACATCCGGGACAACGGCTACCCCCAGGGTAGCCAGCTTCCTTCTACTTTCGGTAGTATCATTCCCGAGACGGAATACCGAAACTTTCTTCCCTGTCCGGAAGGTAACCGGGTGCACTCGGTTTCGTTTACCGGAAGGGAGAGCGAGAAGAGAGGGAGAACGTGCTTGGCCGAGAAAACCGTTACGGCACAATGGCCTCAGCTGGGCGACGCCGTTGCCTCCGGCAGCAATATACGTGCTGCTCACGAAGTTTGCGAGAAAAAAAAATATATAAAAGAAACAAAGCGAAAACGATTCGTTAATCCCCAGGAAACAAGCAAGAGGGTTGACTTTAGATAAAGAACGTACGTGCTACTTGTGCGTACGCACTTCCGCCGCGAGTTTGACACGCCCGGCCCCTAGGCGTTAGGCCTTTCGGTCATTAGGTTTAATATCCCGACTGTCAGGCTTAGTGGCTAGCTGGGAATGAATAACGAGTGCTTTGCACGGTTGAGTTTACTCTTTTCCTTATTGTGCTCGTGGAATTCGCTACAATACAGATAACCATTAGTGTAGCAATTTGCTGGTATTTTGCGGTCCTCAGATATTTGGCTTACACGCAAAGTCATATCGGAGAACACTGGTGGTACTTTCTACTTCTCCTTGTGGAGCAAATCACATTCCGTGGAGCGAAACCTACGCTGGAAAAGGTACACTCCGCGACACTGTTAGCGCGAACAAGCCATCGCCGGTTTTTTTCCGTCTTCCTCTCATAATAATAATAATGATGTTGCATGCATGTTTATACGGCCGGAAGTTAGTCTGCCTCGGCGGTCGTCTGGTGTCTCAGCTGTAGATGAGCAATTTAGCCTGTGCAGTACAACCGCTAGCCTGGGGTCTTTAACGTACATCACGCAGTAGTGATACACGACCGCACGCCAGTACGAGGCTCACCCAGAGCGAAACTATGTTTTTCTCTCGATGTTCAGTCATTGTCATCAAAACTACTATACTCGATGGCAGGTTAAGAGTCCAACGGAAGCTTCTCCTACATCTTCCCACATTAGCAGAGGGAATGCTGGACAGGAGATCGCTTCTTCTCCAGCGGTCGGTCTGCTGAAGCGCAAAGGGGGCGGGAGGAGCTCCCACAAAACGTTTAATAATTAAACGTTTTGTGAAAAAAATGACGCGGGCCAAAAAATGCTTATTTGGAACTACGCACGTTTTTAATAACTGGCATGCACAGGTTACCAATATCTGGCATCATCGCACTGGTTGCCGTCTTGAGCATATCTCGCAGTGTCATTGTCCGCCGGCCGCAGAAAAAGTGCCCGCGAGCCGGATGTGGCCCGCGGGCCGCATGTTGTGCACCCTTGGATCTGTCACCGACTATAGTGTGGTGGAATATGCTGAGTTGGAGTATTCACCCAAGGGGTAAATTTTGATGCGCGCAAGTACACTTTCGAAGTGGAATGCGCATAAGCGCCGAAGACGTGTCCGCGCTAACATGTGGTGCAGTATACGCACTCAACAGCAAAACATGCAGAGTGAGATTTACGCTACCCAGTGATCTACTAGAGCAAGAAGGTTTGTCACCTTCAAAATCTACGCGAAATCAGCTTTATTTTGGTGCTTTCGTATCTGGCTCAGGCGGACTCAAACGTGACTTGTGTCGTTTAAGTATTGCCAATTATCGGTATTGCGTCTCTGCGAATTACCCGGTCACTGTTCGTTGAACCTCTTCGCAGGCTTGAATACGCAATTTGTTTTCAGTGATTATAGTGCGATCGTTTCCGAGCGGGCGGTGCTTAATGTCGCTGAGCGCGTTTCAGGTCCTCAATTAAGGTAATGGAATCAGATCGTCCAGCCTCGGCTGCCCTTTTGGCTAATTTGATCTCCGAAGCAACGCCCCTCGATGTTTGACTGTTTCTTCTTCGTGACTTTAGGGGCGAATTTCATCGCGTGTTTTTGAACCCACTTTCACGGCATCGTGTTTAGGCCGCCAGGGGCAGTGATTATCTAATCGCTCGTGAAACCTGGCGAGCGAACCTGCGCCACAGCTTTCTGTTGCAGTCACTAGGGGCAGTCACACTCGTTGGAGTCGTCAATAGAAAGGAACGAAAGGAACTGTGATCAAGGTCTCCGGAACATTTTACGCTACCTGGAAATGCTCGCCGCTTGTACTGCTTGCTTACAGGGGGCATTCACTGGACGCCATATTTGAGGGCGCTGTTTAGAGTGCTTGCTCAGAACGAGCACACATTCATAGGCTGCTAAGAACGGCAATCTTGATGGTGCGGAATCACGTTACAAAAGAACTGTGGAAGCTTGCCACCACCATGCGCTCAGCAGTCGCGCACACAGCTATGGCCGCCAGGAATACTCCCTACACAAACGTGTGATGAAATAAGAAACAGGTTCTTGATTTCTCGACCTATACAGCCATTAACAGCTTCAGAGAAGCTTCAGAAAAGTTTCGTACCGTATTTGCTAGAGGCACACATACAGCCAATCATCGCGTTCTGTCTAAAAGAAGCAGCGAATGACCAGGTCTAGAACACGATTCTCCGTCGAAGTGCAATCTGTGCAGATAGCATCTTCACGCGAAGACTTTATCTCTGTCCCGTAAATTGCTGCCATTTTTCTACCGTTCGCGGTGAATCGCTATTCCCGTCCTCCGCGGTGGAAGCAGACCTATACACTCTTAAAAAAGTCTGTGCGTCTACTTTCACGCACAACACTTGGAGAGCCAATCAGCGCAACTTACGGAGGCAGCTCAGCGAATGACGATGCCGAAACATGTGTTTAGACCAAAAAACGCAGTCGGAGTTGTGACATTAAGCAATGCGAAACGTCACGCTTGCATTGCTTAATGTCACAACTCAGGCAGCGTTTTTGGTCTAACATATGTTTCGGCATCGTCATTCTGCTGCATCCGTAAGTTGCGCTGATTCGCTCTCCGAGCGGTGTGCGTGAAAGTAGACGCAGAGCCGTTTTAGAGTGTACAGGCTTCGTTCAGAAACAGCGCGCTAGCGCGCGATCTCATTGGCTGTGGAGGGATAATGAGATGCTCGGCTATCGGCGCACCTTGAGTTTCTTAAGTTGTCTGCGACGTTACTATAGAACCACGCAGTTGGGAAACCGTCATAGAGCCTGCTCTGGTAAAGTGCCACCGATCCGAACTTGAGAACCAAGCTAATGGCGATCGCAACGCCGCCATTTTTCCCGCAGCGGCCACTCGGGGAACTGTATGGCTGCTTATATTGGTTTGGGACTATCGCTTTCGATAGCGTCCGCTGTGGCATTACTTTTTGGCGCCGAAACATATACGGTGGACGGGGTTTCAAGGATGCCAACCCCAGTCTTCCAAGCGGACGCGCCTTGAATAACTTTTGAAATTAGAACTCGCCCAGGTCGGGACGAGCTAGCTGAAATCACCGGTGAGACCTGGTTGTGTAAAAAAAATATTTGTGGCGCAAAATTTTGTGAAGAAAATATATTAGAGAACATCACACGCTTGTTATTTTGTGCTAATCTCCAATAAAAGTTCAGCTCGGAGCACGTGGAGCGAAAGCTCGCGCTGCAGAACCCAGAGATCCTGGGTTCCATCCCCACCTGGCCGTTTCGATCTGGATGAGTATCGTACCGGCATGCGGTCGTGTATCACTTCTACGTGGTGCACGTTAAAGACCCCAGACTAGCGGTTGTACCGCACTGACTAAATTGCTCATCTACCTGAGGCAGCGCTAACTTGCGGCTGTATAAAATACACACAACCATCTTTTTCAATAAAAGTTTATACAGAAAGAGTTTTTTCCTGTTTTCTTTTACGCGAAAAACATGCTTTATGAAACCTAAAGGTGATCACAGTAAAGAAAAGAGATTGAGGGTGGCGCTGTTATCGGATTTAGCTCGGTCTTGGTGGACGCCAGCGGCCCAGGTTTCAACGGTGAGTTTCTTAACTGAGTGTTCTAGTAACGTTGCTTGTCGGGACCTATAAGGTGAAGCAAATGAACTTCTTCTTTTGCTAAATCATCTTCCTCCGTTATTTTATTTTGCTTTTTTTTTCATTTTAATGGCAGATTTTTTTATCGCGTCGCTTATTTATACGCAGATTTATTCGCATCAATCCGGCGGGTTGCTCTTCCCATCTTGCAATCGATTGAGGACGCCACTTGCGCTCTCATGGTGGCCAGCCTCCACTGGGCGATCCCCGGTTAGAGGGAGTCGATACATTACGGTATTGTCCTCGCACGCAGTTGTCAGATATTGAGCTAGAGCAGTACGTACAGCGTATGGCATGAGCGATGCCAGAGTCAGAAATATTTACTAGAAACGCGTTTGGAACGCTGATGTGGCAGGAATACGCCGAAAAACTGAGGGAGAGGATGAGACGAAGCGTGGCCGTGTAATACTTTGTTAAATCTGCATTTCTTGTTTCGTTGCAGGTCTCTTTACAATGCTGTGGGAATTAAGCTAAGCAGCAAAGAGTGTTCATAACATTTCTGACAAACGACCTTGCTTAGAATTGATCATAAGGGAGATGATTACATAAAGGAAATAATAAAGAAACTTCAAAAATAGTCATGATTGCGGTGTCCAAGTTTAGTAGCGATTCTTTTTGAAATTTGATATCTTGGGTTTACAGGGTAACCCGGCACGAGTCATTACAGCAAATGTCGTCCGATTGCCCCATTTGTGCTTCATCTTTGTCACGCAAAGGGGTGCTGCGGGGAGACGGTGGAGACTTCACACCTTGAGTCCGGCATTGGAGCCCGAAAGGGCAGAACAAATACGCATAAAACAATTCCTCGTGTATGCCACCCCGTCACCCATTCTGCATTAGAGGGTGTCAGATATTTTTAATTCGTAACAGCTTCGAATAAGGAGTTTCTGCCTCTTTACTTATTTTCGCGTTCAAACAAAGAATTTACCGCAATAAAAAAGAATTATATATATAAACGCCGAATTAATATTCTTCGGATTCGGCACTCAAGGTTCAGTTAATCTTTCACTCCGCTACATGTCTGCCAAGTTGCTAATTTGATCGCTCAATGCCGCGAGACCTAATTTTGAAAACTAATCTCGTTAGGCTAACGCGATCGCTGCCCCCTTCTCAAAAGAAGCTATTGGGGAGGAGGAGCGACCGTGACGCCCCAAGCGGTTAACTTTAGAACTATATGGTTGGGGACAACAAACACAATGACTCAACGCTCGGCCGACATAACCGAACGCGGCGTCAGCGTTCGGCTGGAGTTCGTGTTCTCTGGTGAGGGGGAGAAGGGGCTCTTTTGTTTCCACTCCGGCCTGCATGAACAATGCAGCATGCACGGTCCCAGATCAGCACAAAAGCCGAAGTGGGTCAAGCTTGCATTCTCTGAGGATAGAGCCGGCACTTAACGTCGCTTCGTCGATTGTTAGTATTTTTACATTAAACTGTGCCCCGCGCTCTATTGTAGAAGATGACGTGGACATGCCCATAAGGCCTCTGGGCATGTGCACATGCCTTGTGTTGAGTAAACACCGAGTATGGGGACAACAAACGGGTCAGAGCGCCCCCTATGGTTCGATCTCCTGCCTAATAGTAAGTTACCGGTTAAGAAGGTAGCGGCCAATGCCCCTCAAAGGGAATCATATATCCCTCCGCCACCTCTGCATCCAAGATTACGTGTTAGCTCATCCATCGAGCCAGTACATCCACCGAGCCACTACATCCATCGATGGATGTAATGGCTCGGTGGATGTACGGGCTCGATGGATGTAATGACATGCGTATGGATGTAGCTGCTCGATGGATGTAGTTGCTCGTTGGATGTTGTGGCTCGTTGGATGTAATTGCTCGCCCTTCCTGTCATCATGCTTAGCGTGCCATTACATCCATCGTGCTAGTACATCCATAGAAGCCAAGATGGCCGCCGTGGGGTCACAATTATATTTAGGCCAATTTTAAGCTAATGACTTTTTTGCGTTATTCACGTTCTTATTGGATCGGGAGCCTCAGCAAACAAGGGGTAAGCCACAGAACATTAGTGAATCACAATTAAATTCGACTAGGCATTCAAACTTTTTTTTCTTGTCAAAAAGCGCAATAAAAAGTAAGAATACGTGCACCTTCCTAATCCTCTATTAAAGTAGTTTACTGTAAACAACTTATTTTCCGCGATAACCTAATATCCGCTAAAACCAAATTTTTGAGAATTTCGCGATTTGATCAAATTCGCGAGAAATTGGTCACGCGAATAAGTCACCACATGAATACGAATACGTCGCGTATATCTCCCGTTCATGAAATTTTCTTCCCGCGAAATATTCCCGAAACCGGCACTTCGCGAAATGTCGAGCCCGCGAACATAAACTCATTTATAATGAGTTAATTATGAGAGTTAAAGTGCAGCAACTATAGTTTGGTAAGTGTGGAAACAACAAACAACGAAAATAACGCCTCGTCAACAGGGTCGTCTCCCAGCGGCGGAAGTGGTGGCGCATACGCAAAGCGGGCATACGACGGCCACGTCGGGCCTCAAACACCTTCGAGACGGGTTCGCGAAGTGTCTCCATATGGCATGACACCCATGCTTTCTACCCCTCTTGACAATTTGAAGTTCGAGCTCCATTAAATCCGGTAAATTGATCAGGACTGGGTGAGGCTCCCTGAAGATTCGATGCAACGAGGCTTGGCGACTAAAGCGACACGACGAGCCGACGACGCGCGTGCGGCTTCGGTGAGGCCGAGGGCCGCACAAAGTGCATGACGCACGAGGGGTCATTTTACTTGCTTTTGTGCATTTAATATGGCATATAACTCCTGAAATAATGTGAAATATTGAAAAATATATGTCTCGTTTGCTGCTGCGTGGTTGGAACCAATGACGATCCTCACGACGAGCCAATGTGGAGTCAACGCACGTGTGTGAGCGCGCACCGTCACAAGTGGTCGCAACGCAGTCGTTCCTTAGCAAACGCAAATGTCTGAAGTAGCTTTTAAGAAAAAGAGAAACGAAAGGTGTAGCGGATAAAGTCTGCGTAATTGATGCATGCAATGACACGTTCTTGGACGGAGCTGCTTGATGGATGTGATAACACGATGGATGTGACGGCACGATGGATGTAATGACATGCTTTGGATGAAGTTGCTCGATGGATGTGATGGCATGATGGATCTAAAGGCACGTTGGATGTGGTTGCACGTTGGACGAACTGGCCCAAATTGGATCTACTGGCACCATGGATGTACTGGCACTATGGATGTACTGGCACGATGGATGTAATGGCACGAAATTGGACGTATTTGCTCGATGGATGTAATGGCACGATGGATGTGCTGGCCCCAAGCCTGCATCCAATAGCGTCCCCATCGTTTCCGTGACGTCGCGGCCAACGCGCGAGGAGGGTCTTGCGTTTCTATACATATTTGCTTTATCTTTCGACTCTGACTTAGCATTGTGGAAGCCACGAGATGCAGATTAGAGTTTTCCCCTCCGGATAGAAACAAATACGACTTTCGGGGATTAGCTTCCCCCTCCGATGGATACAAAGGCTGCTTTCAGGGGCTCGGTTCCCCCTCCAATGAATACAAAGGTCGCTTTCTTAAAAAGTGGGGGTCGAAGACAAGTTGGCACCACTCTGTGGCCATTATCTATCCATTGAAGCGGAACAAGGAGCGTTTCCAGTGAACTCTTCTTTCGACTGCGGAGGGATTTGAAACGGGCGCATCACGCTTGTGGGACGAGCTTCTCTTACCTCCTTGACTTGTAACCGACTATAGTTTACGAGAGTCGGAGAGTCGTCTCGTAACATCAGCGGAATTCATTCTACCAGGCTAGCATGGTCCACCGGTCGTCATGTCCAACAACCACAAAGCCTCAGTCACTCACACATGCTCATACATCGTACAAAAGAAGCTGTTTTTGCCGCAGACACGGTGACAGGATAATCCGCTGACACGCCATACTTACGTATACTTCGAGCATCGATGCAGAAGGTTTTTCCAGACCAACGTGGAAACAATTAAGACCGTCATAAAATAAGAATGTGTGTCTGCAGCGTATGCAGAGTGTCTTTTGTAGGTTGTATACGTGCAGACCGACCGCTCCTTCTAAGCTTTTCTCTAAATTTGTGCCGGCGATCGCGGCGCGAGTGTAGAACAGATGAATAAAGACATTCTACAAAAAAAGGCCACACGCAAAAAAAAAAAAAAGGAACCAAAAGGCGATGCGTAACGCATTTAGTGTTCTTTTGTTGTCGGTTCTCGGGCAGTTTGAGAAAGTGGATTTCGTCATTACGGAAACCGTCGCTGCATTCGGGAGGACGCAGAAACATCAAACCGGATAAGAGAAGCTCGCGTATCCAATCTTAGCTGCTATCTCCTAGAGTGCGTTTGGTTTTTTGTCCATGCTTCGTGCGTTTGTGTTTATGCGCGTTTACGCGGTAACAAAACTTTGCATCTGTTTGCGTACGGGTGTGTGTGGGCGCCTGCTTTCGCGCGCGCGTGGGTGGGCGTCTCTAAACGTATCAGTTTCGTTTTTTTTTAAAGGTTATTAGATTGCAACGTGGAATGTGCATTGTACCCTGGTAAAGTAGTAATATAGATTGCGATTGCGAGAACACCAGCTTCCCTCGTTTAGAGTCAAACACAAAAAAACAGTCGGTATTTTTATATTACGCAGCGTTATAGTGTCGATTGGATAAATATGGAAAAAGCGTGCAATTCCTGAGACAAGGCGGAGGAAATAGAAGGGGAGAAATCAAGCAGCCCCAAAAGAGCATCGTCACGGAAATCGTCGTCTTTGTGCGCTAGCTATCACGAAATGCGCCGCCGCAGCCCTGCGCTTATCACTTTTTTGTTTTGTTTTTTGTATGGCACTGGTTTAGCTGGTGATAGCAAAAAACAGCGGGCGCCATGACGATGCAGTTTTGGCCCTGTCTGATCGGCTCCATCGGATCACGTAGCATTGGCTGCGGACGAAAAATAAAACAAAATATAATTCCATATTTTTTTTTTGGCGTGCGAAGTTTATATATATTTATATTATCACGAAGGATTTCGTCAAAGTTTCTGAAATAAATAAATAGTGTTTTTTAACCGCAAGTTGCATCGCCGAACGCCAATTCTCCACGCAAATGTAACCATCCCGGTCTGAACCGGGGGCCCAAGTTTCAGAACTGGCCGTTATATCATTCAAAAGTTACACACTCTGATAAAAATCTGGTCGTGAAAGAACTCTCAGGGGTTCTTCGGCTTGTCCGTATCTTGAGCCCTAGAGAGGTACCTTTAAGCACCCCCTACAAGGGTTCTTCGTGAAAAACCTAGAGGGGTGTTTTTAAGCTCCATTTTTGATGCGAGAGTTCTCCATCGCCCAGTTGCCTCTCTAGTGCTCCCGGGAGCGAGAGTGCATGAAGCGAAACCGTTCTTCACGTCCTGAAAGAGGTCTTGGGGCGTCAAAGAACCTTTCAAGAACGTTTTCTTTTTTTTTTCTTAGAGTGTAGATTATCTTCTGAAAATTTCATTGGGAGAATAGAGCCGCTTTTCGCCCGTTTTTGGCAACTGGCGCCGTTCAGCTTCATGTATTACAGAGCTCAGTCGGCCGCCATTTTCCCATTGAAACTGAAAACACAAAAATATAAAAAAACATAAAACTTTTGAATTGGATAACGCTTAGTTTTGACAATTTGGCATCCGGTTTCGGACCGCTAGCGCGCTACATTTGGGCGAGAAATAAGAGTTCAACGATGCGTAGTTTATATTTGCGGGGCAGAAAATGAAAGACGTTTAGAATTCCCTGTAATGGCGAATTAGAGTGCAGCTTTCGAGGAGGAGGTGAGGAGGGTACAGAGAGGAGGGCATGCACCTCCTCCTCCTCCGCACCCTCTGCTCCTCCCCTCCTCTCTCCCTCTCCTCCTCCCTCTCCTCCTCCTTCTCCTCTCCTCCCTCCTCCTCCTCCTCCCTCCTCCTCTCCCTCGTGACCCTCGTGACGTCACTCGTGAAGGCCTCGTGAAGGTCGTGACCTTCATCGTGGCCTTCACGAGTGACCTTCGTGACGTCACTCGTGACCTTAGTGACACTCTTGACGTCACACGTCACGTCACGTGTGACGTCATTATGGGAAACGTCCCATAATGCAACGCTCGGTTGCGCCGACGGCGAGGCGACGTCGCTCAAGCCGGAAACGGGCGCCTAAGAGCTGCGCTCTAAAAAAATCCTGTACATTTTTGAGGAGTACCCTGTACATCGTCGCCTTAATTTAGACTTTACTTTAGTCATACGACGAGAACTCCTGCCCGGACCGCTGGGACTTTGATAGGAGTACAGAGGAGGAAACAAAAGCGTTTCTGTCGGGCTGTTCTTTTTTTTTTTACGTTTTGTCAAATTGAGCGTTTCTACTATCTAGAAACGAGTTACTCCTGACGGATTCAATATCGCCACGAGCTTTCTTGTGTAGAACTGTATTTGCAGCGGGCACACCCAAAAACTTGAAAATAATTAAACTAGGGCTTACTGCACTATAGCTACTTAGGACTTGTCTACTTTCACCGAGATTTCTTTAAGACGCCATAGAGCGTGTCGTTTTCAACTCAATTCAACAGTGCTAGTCTGGGATTACACGTCTATATGAACCACAGACCAACAGGGGCTGCATTGAGTTTTCGCGCCTATATTTAACGTCCCTGCAAAGTTTTTGCTCCTAACGTTTTGCTGATCTAAGTTAATATCTCGGGAGTTACACAAACGGGATGAGAGTGTTTTAGCGTATTCTTTCCACAGGTGCATACTTGAAAGCCTGTTTTGAAGTAACAGCACGATACTTGAACACCTACTATTCAATTCAATTCAATTTGATTTATTATTCAAGTCAATTTATTCTTTTACTATTCAGTTCAATTTTATTTATTAATAGTAAGGTGCAAATGCGTGTTACATGTATATATACGGAAACGCGAGGTGCCAGAACCTCCCAGTATTTATCCAGGTTTAAATTGCATTCACACTGACACCCGAATAAAGAGCACAAAAAGCATCTACTCGATTCATCGATCACGTGGGCGTGAAACTGAAGTAGACCTCTGGAAGTCTGGAAATGAACCCCCTTCAAGAAGGGTCCTACACATGCGCAGGCCTCCCTCTCGCAGCGGCGAAAGCTCGAACTTCGGTTGGCGGCCGGAAGAATATAGGTTGCACTACCTCTCCTGCCTCTTCCGCGACTCGAATCAGCCGCAGAGAAGGCAGGAAAAGTATCGCAGCTCCCATTCCATCCACCAACCTTAGTTGGAGTTTTAGCCACTTGATGTCGCTTTCATGCAAAGAGGGTTCATCGAGATCGCAAAATCGCGGGATGGCTTTCAATCGCCATTGTGAATGCGACATTAAAATGAGAATCAAAACGCTCCCTGTTTAGGACTAAAGGAAATTGGTTGCGAATACTTCCGACATGCTAAGCAATAAAACCTACTGCCAAAATGTGACAATCTAAAGAAGTTGTGCCACTCGAATCCAGCGTCTCTTTTTTTTTTAACAGTTTAACGTTTCCGAGGTTTTCCACGTGGCTTTTGTATATCGCCCAAAGGGAACGCCGCTGGGCCATCTCACAATCCCGCACCTTTTACATTTCGTCTTCGTTGTACAGCAGGCTTAAACGACGCGGTCCCGTTGCTAATTTATCACACAAAAGACAGTATACAGACATTGTATAAGCCATGTTTCTTCCTCGTGTGAAAGTTAGCCGTCACTTTAGTCATACAAAATGACTGCCTGCACACATATGAAGCAAAGACGCTTCAAACGTGGCGTTTCCGCAAATAATTCTCCTAACACGTCTGCAGCAAACGCTATATCTTTTATACTATGTATGAGCAGAGCTTAATCGTAATCCACGTTTTGCAGCGTGTTTACCCCATTCACCTCGTTTCGGTGCATTCTTTACAGAATTTATTCGGGACCACGTCAGAACCCCACTTAGCTCACGCTGTCATGATCCCTAACGCCCTCGCGAAGCTCGTGTTGTCTCGAGGGTCGTTTGCAAGTCCCCCAGGGCCACGTCGGTACGCGCGAGCGTCGACCGGGGTTCTCGCGAATAAAGACCGAGGTCCAACAACGTCGGTCGCCCTGATCGATGAGTCTTCGCCACCTCCCGGGAACGAGTCCCCTGCCCTCTTGCCCTCGTGCTCTGATGAGGTCATCCGAGGCCCAGCAATACCACCAGAAAAAGAAGCTGCAGCCCCCCTCCTTCCCCCCCTCAGAAAAATACAAAAACAACCTCATTACGTGTGGCCCCACGCTGCGCTCCCCATAAATTTCCTCAGCATCGCCGCCAGCCCTTCTCGCAGCGTCTGACAACGAGCGCGACGCCAACACGCGGCGTCGCCAGGGTGGACGCGTCTGCCGCTTTGCGGCGAATCCCGTCGAGTTTCAGCATGTTTGCCGCTTGGGTCCGTGTCGAGGTCCACTAACAATGACGTCATGCGCAGGCCTTGTCTTCTAGGCGGTATTGGGCCCACCGCTGCTTCGTGACCTCTGTTCTTTGTCGTCGCTCACTCGACTGACTCGATAACGTTGCGGCGGCAAAATATGCCGCCAAGTGATGGGTCTTGCCTCAATACTATGCTCCGGTCCACCTCACTGTGGAGCGCAGTGGACGCAACGGGCCCTCCCAACCAATCCGGCACTGCGAGTGGAGCACGTGACTATATGCACCCTGCAGGTTGTTGTGCCTCGTCCCAACATATCACGTGACACCCACGCAGTGCGAAAGATTGGCTATTTTAATGGTTCATAGGCGTCTAATGCGGTCCATGGTGAGGTGAAACGGAGCTTGGGTTCCTGGCCTCCCGTTGTCGCTCGCTGCGACAACAACGCACTTTGCTGTCGTTTCTGCTTAGGGATGAGCGGACCGGGCGTCATCCATTCGACTTGTTACTTAGACTCCGACGGATACGCTATCTCTCTCGCGTCGCAATGCTCCGTTTTAGGCGTCGATCGTGGCAGCGAAATGATGAACGACCACCCCTGCGCTCCGCGAGCGCACCAAACTTTCGCGAGAAACTTTTGTTCGTCGAGCCCATTTGTTTTCTTCTTGCTGTTGTTCTTTCCTCTTTATTTTTTTCTTTTTACAGTGGGAGAGCATTTGTTTTCTTCATTCTGGATGTTCACATCCGTTGTAACTCATAAACGAGTGGAGAAAATAAAAGTAGCAACACGTAGAGATATGGTAATGACGGTTTGAGTGCCGTCGCCTGGAGCGATACTTTAGGGGCCCGCTGGGAGCGTTGGGATGATCTATGCGCCTGCGTGCGAAACCAGTTTCTCGGCGATCACGCCAGCGGGTGTATTTTGAGCGGTCTCGGCGTTTTAGATTTTGTAGCCTTTCTTTACGTTGCCTTTCTTCGAGGACCGCTTTATGTACCGGACGACGACGGTGTCATCATCGCGAAAACTGTCAGGATTGCGTTTGTTAAATGGAACGACAAATGTCTCGAGTGTACAACATGCTCGGTCCCATTGCTGTGCAGCTTCGTAGACAAGTTCAACCAGCGTCAATTTTGTACTTTTTTTAAGAAAACATTTTAAACGGTAATTTTGCCCCAATATTGTAGTTTTATTTTTGTTCTTTAAAAAAGAACAATTCAAATGATAATTCTTCCTTCCTTTTTTGTATACGCTATTACAGCAATCGGTCGACCGAGAATAGGACGTTCCAGTTACGAGCATTGGCGAAAAGAAAATACACGAATTCGTAACGCCCGCATGCGCAGAAGTACACAGCCCTATAGAAGCCCAAGTACACGGACGAACGCGCGAATGCACACAAAGGTACGGCCGCACACGCCCACGAACTCAAACGCATGTGCAATGAATAGCATGAGCGCACATACCCTCCTCGCACAAGCATCTAGAAGAACATGCGCATGCGCAAATATATCTGCTGGTACTCAGGGGAACGTATAGTGACCCGCGCACAGGTCTAAACAAGCAGACATATACAGACACGACCACGCAGACGCGCTGGCGGGCATACAGATCACACGCTGAGACGGCCGGACAATTAAATAAACATATATAAATGCATTTTTCTCACTTTTTGTCTACTTGTAGGTCTAAAATTCAGTTATAATATTATTAATAATAAATCTTTATTTTGTTTCATCACTGAAACGGGGGACCAAGACAAAAAGCTTCTGCATCAGCTTGACGGAGGTCCTGGCCCCTTTACAGCAGGGCGATTCCCAAGCAATTTCAGAAAACGAACAAAATAGGTGCATATAGAGAAAGGACGCTATTTTAAATGTACAGACCACAAATCATACAAATTGAAGAAAGAAAAAAAAAGGAAATTAATAAATCTATTGTAGTATACAATCGTACGGTGATCCGTGTGCCTTAGCCGTACCTAACAAAAACAACCCTAAAAGGCAGCTTGCTTAGCGTTTCCCCACTTATCATTGGAACCAGAGCTCGGCGCTCTCCTCCTCCTCTCCCCGAGTTTCTCCCCGTACATGCATCCGCCACCCGCATATTCCTCGATGCTCCGCGCGTGTATCCCAAGAGGAAGCCCGAGACTCGGCGTCGTATGCGCGGCAGTCACGGCACGCTCCGCTGCTATTTGCTCGGCGCGTCTCCCCGGTGGCGTGCGTGCAGTGTTTAAAGAATGCACGCTCAGCTGGACGCCCGCGCGCTCCCGGAATCGGGTCAGGCGAAATAGCCGAGTGGCCGCGGACAAGGCCCTTTAGGAAGCGTCCGAGGGCTTCGCCCCAGCGACTCTGTCGAACACTTCGCGACACCCACAAAGGAGCCGGCTCAAGAGGGAGCGTGGGAGAACCGAGGCGAAGGCAGTACTCCGAGTGTCCCTGCCGAGAAGCTGGCAAGATACATCGGGCAGACGCCTCCGCTAACAGAGCGTGTTGCCTTTCGTTTCTTTTCTCGTCCGAAGGCGAGGGCACTTGTCAGCGTTCGGGTCATGATTCCAAGTTGGCGCCGAGAACGTTAGGGAGAAGAGGAGACCGTAGGAACGCCGAGATCTGACTGGAATGATTAGTGGGTGGACGTAAAGCTAGCTCAATGTTCGAACGTGTTTAATCGCGAATGCGGAACGCTGTACGCCGGCGTTTGGCTATGAAACGCGTTCGAAGTGTGAGTATAGACAAAGGCTGTGTTCCAAATCTTACCCAAATGGATCCGAGTTTCTCCGGCGGTTCGTGTCGCGTGACAACACAGAATGCAAAGCGCTGGACGCGGATAGGTTTTAGAACGCCAAGGTACAAAACCCTTACCCTGGAGTAAGATCGAGTAAATTTTGGAACCCTGCCCTAGAACAGCTAGCTTCGCGTCTAGCCATTAACCATTCGAACCAGAGCTCGGCGTACCGACGTCTCCGCGATGCACGAGAATGATAACATCGTAAGAGATTTCTGCAGCTCAGCCAGGTTGAAGTGTGGATTGCATGCACAGTGTGAAAAACGCTAACATTGACGAGAAATTTTAAAAGCGATATGGCAAGTCTCTGCAATCTACACGACGCTTATTCAGGATGACTTCGAATGACACTCAAAATTGCGTAAGCATCCAATTGGTCGAAACTACCGATCACTAGGGAACTGAAGGAACACCGTTCCCATAATTCCGCGGGTGCGGGCCGGGGGCGCTTGGGGTATTTTAGCGAATGGTCTGTTGAACGAGAGTCCCAGCGTGGCCCCACTGAAGTCCTCAATACGAACGAACCATCTTGCTGGCGTCACAAAAGTGAGGGGTATTCGCTCGCCATCCTTTCTGAAGATTGGGCGCCTACGAACAAGAACGCTCCTCTTAACACATATTTCGCTACTGGGCATCTGGCACTTGGGGGTTATTTTCTGTGACCGGAGTCTCATACTCCCTTAGGCCCTCCACCGAACCCCGAAGCCTTTGCTGCTACTACGACGCTGGTCGCAAGCGTGGCGGCTCCGAGCTGGTCAGCCTCATGCACGTTCAGCAAACACGCGCTGAGATCGGGACAAGCCGTGAAAGGTAGCGCTGTTGGTGATACTGCTGCGACAAGCTAGTCGCGCAACGTGCTCGCTCGCGCGAGCGGCAACATGGCGGCCGCCACATGCCCTGTTTGCAATGGTCTGTAAAAGTTTCCAGCGCTGTACTTCGTTTCGGCTTAAGTCTACACGCAGCCGACGCCACGAGCTGCCGGAACCAATCACACAACGGTAAATGCGCACCATCGTGGTGTTCGGCACGTTTCTGTACGTGTTCTATCGGCGCTAAACCAATCATAAACAGAAAAAAGGCCCAGGGACTCGTGGTTTGGACGCCGCTTGATTGGTCCAAATGTACAGTGCACAACGCACAGTGAATACGCCGCAATCGTGGGCTTTTTTCCGTGCGTGATTGGTTGAGCCGCTGAGAGAAAAGCGCAGAAAGACGACGAGCGGCATGACTATGCACTTTTCGTCGCCGCGTGATTGGCCACGACGGATCGTTAGTATCGGCTGTTGCACTCGGACGTTGCGTGAGACGGGGGATTGGATTTGGGGAAGCCGCGAAAAGACCAACGTTCGATACAACCAGATATACCTTTCCCGAGCGAGTCGCGGAACTTTGATTGGGTGATTCATAATCGCGAGGGAACTTTCGACTGTTATTCCGTACGCCTCATCATTCGTGGTGATATTTCTTTCGCAACATAAGCGGTTCTTTCTGAGGTCTTGCAACGGGACAAGCAAAATGGATCGCGCAAATCGTTTTCTTTTGCGTCTGCCCGTGTATTAGGGGAGATTGACGGAGTGGTCACTGATTTCGTTATGCGCGTTGAGCAAATCGCGGTGGTGATTTCCATACGCAGTGAGCGTTTCTGAGCTGTATACGTGTAGGTGCGCGCAACCTCATTCTAGCAGCCGGCGCTGGACTGTATCCACATAATTTTCACGCAAGTTTCGTTTGAAAGAATATTGGTGCACTCAAACGAACGAAAGTTCATCCTTTCTCGAAAAAGACAAATACATTGTAGCCTAAGTATGCTAATTGAGTTGTTCTTTTTCAGACACAGTACGTTTGCAGTTTATTTCGAGTAGGGGAGACCAGAAATGTTGTATGTGAAGTGCTACAGTATAATCATATAACGGGCAGGCTGCTCATAGTTTAACAGACAAGCAGCCGGCGTGTGGCTGTCTGCTTTTGCTCGTAAAAAGCTTCCAAACGCTCAATAATCTTGCTGTTAAAAAGAAAAAAAAAAGGATCAGTGACCGAGTGGTTCTGCGCACACCAGTTAGGAGCTCAGTGGCTAACTGCTCTGATGTCCCTCGCGCTCTCTCATCTCCTCTACCTCAGTTTCTTTCTACCCATATAAACAAAAACAAAAAAAGTATTAAACAAAAATTGCGAACGACGTTACAAGCCTTACAGATAGCCGCGGAAACACATCCTGTGTGTACGAATTTTATCAGTAGCCTCAAGATAATCTTATGCGTATATATAGGGTGTCCCAAACGAAACTTCCGCTGTAAAACGATCCCGAAAAATTGGCCCCCGCACATAGAAATCTCAAGCTTTCACCGAATGCTCACTGAGCAAGTCAGTTTTACTGTGTAAACTTTCAAGGCGTACTTATTTTACTGTAAAACAATTAGAGCAAAAACTTGCACAGTCAAGGTTGCGCTCGCTTTCGCAGACGACTGAGTTAGCGACGCTATTCATTTGTGGCGTCATGGACGACATCGGCGAAAGCAGACGGTGTCTCGTTGAAGGAGAGGACGTGCTCAAATGGCGATCATGTCATCGAGTGCACCGTTGCATCAGAGCCGACGGCGGACAGTGTTCGCATCGTCGCGCTACGTGGTGCAGTCCTCCGCGCTGCATACACCCCGTTCAAAAGCATGCTTCCAGCACTGCGCAGTAGGCAGCAAGTGCGCATCATACCGCTACAAACAAATATACAGCGAGCGCGGAAACGATGTTGCGTACACTAGGCGAGTGCTGGCGTCGGATTTATATTGCTACACGCAGGGTTGGGCAGTATCGCGACACAAATGTATCGCGAGAGTATTTCAGAAATACATTTCGTATCTGTATTTCTGTATCGCGATACATTTGTTTCGCCAATATCTGTATTCCTGTATCGAAATACATTTGGAATGTTTCTTTGTATTGCGATACAATCAGGATGAAATGAATTTCGTTACATTTCTTAAAACTACTCCCCAAAAAAAAAAAAATGTCCGGACGCATTTTTTTTATTTCTAAGGGTATTAGGGTTTACGAGATGCTGGGGCATTGCTACTATGCTGACCAAGGTTCCTTCCGATTCTCCAAACTATTTTTCTATGCGTCCTGGCGGTGGTTGACTTGAAATAGGAGGATGACTCACGCTGTGAAGTTCAACACTTATTCGAAGGCGTCTGCGGCTGCGCCCGTAATATTGCACGGCTCAAGGGTACGTCATCAGCCGACGTGAATGTGACCTGCTGCTCTGGTGATCCAAAACCTAGGAAAAGACCTGAGACATGGCCTCGCTGTGCCGACCCAGACTTCGTACACCGGCGACTCGTCTCGAGCGCGCTGTTTCACCGGAGAGCCTCGTATCTGTGCCGGCAATATCAGGTCGCAATCCACGGGGTCTCTGTTTGATGATGGTAGCCGGACTTGAGGACTGCAATCCATGCGTCGGTGGTGGAGGGTCGGCAGAAAGGACCTTCACGACAGGGATGCCACCATATCGGTTTTTCAACCGTAACATATATAAGAGATGTGTTCCAGGGTTCTTCCGGTCGTCCACTATTCTCGAAAATTCCAAATGACACTGCCTGCACGATCTTCAACGAGGTGACCCACAACGAAAGTACGTATTGTCCTTTCGCATACACAGCGTGGTAAAGTTTCTATGTTCAAAGGCCTACCTACAGATAAAGAACGCCGTGCAAGAACTCCACTGTGTCTTCATGTGATCAATGTTGACAGAGGCGTCGCTTATTGGACAGGTTAGTTGGTTTACGTTTTGGTGGGATTTAGGGTGACATCGAACTTATTTAGAGGTCGAAGTCTTTTTCGCATCCCTCGTCAGACAGGCAGGATACAGGAAAGCGACCAGGGTCAGTCCTTGATGGAACGTTTTTTTGAGCTAATTGAAGACTCCTTCCGTCACCAGAGCCACTTACCTTCAAGGACACAAGTGCCAAGCCTACGGGAAAGTAATTTTGGGGATCAAAAACCCACACTTCAAGCTTCCTCTCCACTAGGCGTGTCGTCAATAATTTGAAAAAATGCGCTGCGTAACATCAGTGACTCATCAACATTTCTATTTCTGCCCTCCCTAAAATGGGCTCCTGTATTTGTATTTCCAAAGACTTTTTCCTCTATTTATAATGTATTTCCGATACGTATCGCGATACATTTTTACAGCTGCATTTTAGTATCAGTATTTTAGCTACTATTTTAATGTATATAGTATTTGTATTTCCAAATACATTTTTGAGTATTTCTGCCCAACCCTGGGGTACACGGCGATTGTTTGTGGTGATGATGAGGATGACAATGAAACTGCGCCCCCTATAGTTCAATCTCCTCGCCAATACCGCGGGCACGGAGCATGCTGCAAGCGTTTGACAGGAGAATGCTGTCATAAGCAATAAAAAGAAACAGCGCAGTACCTTAAATGAAAAGTCATTTTTTTATTGCAGACTTCACAGAATGAAATTCTGGCCGAAGGAGCGGCGAATAACAACGGTCGCTATGACAACGAGGCTGCGGCCACCATGACAGCTTTATAGAAGCGTAACGTAAACTTTCTTCTACTAGATTGGGGCGGAAGAAGATTAATTATAGTCGCTTCGGCGCGTCCGCATAAACATCAAAGCTTTAGAAAGAACATGAGACGAAATATGATGCTGTCACCCAGTCGTTTACAGGCACATACTGCGCGACAAAGTTCGCGTAAACACAATGCCGGCGATGCTTTACTCTTTGTTATGATAAGGTTTTATCGAGCGAAATATTTGGCCGCTTGGGATGGAGCTTCGAACAAACACTTTTTTCCTTCAGATAAACACTCAATTTATTTTAGAATAAACACTCTGCATCACAATAATAGTTTCACAACAACAAATCAGATTTTAGGAAATTTAAAGCCAGGCAAGACTGGGCGATGACCTGTTTCTGCTGGTATCGCGCTGTAAACAAGCCGCTTGGAGCTTTTTCAAGCTCGTTCGCTCACTCAAACGCGTATCCGAATAGCGTTTCAACGGCGTCTTTATTCAGCACCTTTAAATAACGCCAGGTGACTTCACGAGTGTTTGACGCAAGGTGACTTCACGGGCGTGCGCTTTAAGAAATGGGATACTTCTGCTTTCCCGCAAACTACTTAGTATATAGTCACTCGCTGTGATCTCCTCGAAGATCCACGAACCACGAAGTCGAAGCTATGACTCGACGTAAGAAAACCGTCTGCTCGTGAAGGCTCGTTTACATATTTGCGTTAGAGCTGAGCTCTTGCGATCTTTGACAACGAGAGAACACACTCTTAAACGCTGACGCCATCCATGATGCGACCCTAGCTGCATTTGACTCGAACCAAGGTTCTGCGGTATTCGCGAGAGATCAAATGGACGTACTACATCTATGAGATATGGTCGTTTAACATCGCTAAAAAATTTTGGAACCCCCAAAAACAAAACACAACAAAAATAATGTGTGAAAAAAAATATACGAAAACTTAGGAGTGTTTCACGGCTGCCCGATGAATGGCCCCAGTATGTTTTTTTTTTCGTCGTAAAAGATGTTAAGAGGTTTTAGGGCACACGGTCGTAAGCAGTCGGAAATGTGGGAACCAGCCCTGACAGTCCGCATGGTGTAAGCCCGTCAAACGTCATCTCAATGTCATGCCACAGAAGCTTTTTTTTATGTAGAAACATATTTTTATACTCGTCACCCGCTCAGTTTCCTGCATAATTTGCAGCAAGTGACTTGACCAACTGCTCTGTGTGAGAGCAAACGCGCTGAACCTTTTATTAGTGCGTATAGGTGTTAATGAGCGCAGGACACGCCAGTTTTGAGACTCACGCCAGTCACTATACGTAAAGCTATAGCGCATGTAACGCCATTTTTTTCTTCTTTTTTTTTTGTTGAGAAAGATTAAGTCACGTTATACCGCGGTGCACTATATCAAAGGACGTTACGTTGGTCGCTTTGTAAGCGTTGCGAGAAAAATAATAATGAAAAAAACCGGAACACTCTTTCCGATAAGAACTTCTTAAATCGTTGATTGCCGTTATAGAAATGCCGAGCTCACAGATACCGGCGTGTTCAAAGGATGCCGGTCATTGGAATGAAGCCAGTGACGCGGGATTCTTTACGTGTGTAGCGGGCCGTCGTGTTCTTTGAGGCGCGAACGTGAAAGTCTCTCCGCTGTTTCCTGGCAAGACGAAGTCCGTTCCGTCTGGCCGCCATCCAATGGGAAGCGGAAGAGCTGCTGGGCCGAGCTAGGGAAGGCGCCCGGAGACGCTACAATGGCGGCTACCGCCGTTGTACCTCTATCTCTAACTTCCTATGCCCGCTACATACTCGACGAAAGCAGACGACGGAACTCATTCGTGCGTCATCGATCCATTTACATTTTCTTTGGTCCTTTTTGTTTACTCCACTCTTATAGCTAGTTACAGGGGCACCTTAACCGCAGTCTAGTCACCCTTAGCTGCAGTTACACCTTCAGCACAGTTACAACACTATAGACCAACGCACTGTTTGTAAAGTAACAAGCGCGCGTTTGCCTACAGTGCCATTTTTGTAAACGTGGGTTTGCAAGTATGGCGTCCCCCCGACTGTCACGCTATTTTAAGCGCTTCCTCACACGAGCAGGAATATGGCGCTGGCCAAGTGCCCTCTTTGCGATGGTCTGTAGCGTGGTAAGTGTGGTTCAGCTTAACTGCAGTTAATGCTGACTTCATTCAGGCCAAAGGTGTAACGAGGCTAATAGCCGATACGAACTGCGAATAGCAATCACGAACCAACAAACGAGAACATTATAAGCCATACGCACTGCGTTTCTTAAACGGATGCTGAACCGAAATTTGGATTTGGCAAAATGAGGCTGCAGAAGCGTTGAACGGGACGCTACAAACTCCACAACATCACTCGTACATGGATAGCTCAAACGGATGGTCTTATTCTTGGAGAAAATGGGCGCGGACCAAGCGACGGATATGTGACGTCACGATCCTCCTTCGAGCAGTTGAGAATGAGGGGAAGCGGCCTCGCTTCTCTCCTCCTCGCTTCGGTTCACCTGCTCGAGGGGACCAATACAAGTAGAGGGAGGGAATGAGAATCGTGACGTCACGTGTCTCGTCGGCCTCGTCGGCCGTGTTCAGTCGCGCACTTCTTTTCCAAAAATACGGCCGTCCCTTAGATATATCGCTGTATGAGTTCTTCGGTTTTGCAGCATCGCTCCAGCCTTGTTTCGTAAGCTCCGAAAATTCGTAAATAAATAGCGTAGGCAAATACTTTCAGGACGCAACGAAATTGCCTCGTCGCCGTTCGCCAATCCCAAACGCGGTTTGGGTTGCGCTTTGGCGAGAACGCTATTTATTTGCCGTCGCAAAGCCGAACGCAAGTGTACGCTATTCTAAAACTTGCTAGTTACCATGGAGATTTTAATTTACCAAAATATGACTGCTTTTCAGGAAGTATTACATGTGAAAGCTCGTGCATACGCCAAAAAGAGTCATGTCTCTTCAATTGTATCAATTTTAATGATTTTATTCAACACAACAGGTTCGCGAATGGTGCTGGCAATGCTCTGGATTTAGTTTTGTCTAACAGTTCAGTACCGAGAAGTGCGGTGTGCAAATGTTCCGCTCGTAAATGCAGATGCTTACCACCCACCACTCGTCGTTTCTTTTTCAATGTTTTTAAATGTCATATTATCTTTCAACGTCCTGAGACATGTTCAGGCGCTTTTTTGTTTGTTTATACAAGTATTCTAAAAATTACGAGTGTACTAATCTATTACGTGATTCCGTTGTTGAGTCCCTGGTGGATCGTCTCAGAAATGCTGACTGGTGCAATGGATTTGTTTGTTTCTAAGCATCCTCAGCGTTCCGAGAAGTACCCCAAATGGTTTTCTACAGGTGTACGACATTACTTGAGAAGAAAGTTACGTTACAACCGAATTCTTAAAAATACGAAGCTATACTTGTGATACGAAAAATTTAGCATATTTTGTGAACTAACAAAGTTGCTTCACGGAAGTGACCAGTGCGCGTACCGTAGGCAGGTGGAGCTTAACCTAAATAAGCAACCTAAAAAATCTGGCAATTTATAAACACACACGCACACACACACACACGCACACACGCACGCACACACACACACGCACACACACACACACACACACACACACACGCACACACGCACACACACACACACACACACACACACACACACACACGCACACACACACACACACACACACACACACACACACACACACACACACACACACACACACACACATCTCTCTCTCTCTAAGAAGGAAGGCGTCAAATAATATAACCCTCACGAATTGGATCCCCCCATTCATAGGTCTCCACAGTCCGCCTGTAGCTCTTTTCGGATCATTTCAGCTCATGCTCTTCCAATGCCCAAAATCACTTCACCTTTGACGTGGAACGTTACCTCCGATGACTATGTGCCTTTTACGAGCGTTACGATGGAGGAGGGGGTTTTCAGTATCGCAAGACTGGATTTGAGTGTATCTATATGTTATGACGGTAACCCTAATTTTATTGTAAAGGGCTGCACCGAAATATTTACTCCTATTCTTGTCAAATGTTTAACTTGTCACTGCTGAATGGTGTCTTTCCTGAAAACTGGAAACATTCAATTGTTGTTCCGATTTTTAAGTCTGGTAATTGCTGTGATGTTAGGGATTATCGGCCCGTATCTATTTTCAATGCACCCTCAAAAGCGTTTGAGAAGGTGATGTACGGCCGCCTGTATAGTTATTTATAAAAAGATGTAGCCTTTGTGCAGCATGGTTTCTTCGCAGGCAAATGGGTTGAGACAAATCTGTGTACATTTTGTGATTAATCAATGCCAATCGTTTAGAGTCGGGGTCAGATAGATACAGTATATTTTAATATGTCCAAAGCCTTTGAAAGGGTCAAACATGAACGGATATTGCAAAAAAATCTTGAGAATTAAGGTCTTAGTCCTGCACTCTAAAAAAAAGCCCGTGCGTCTGCTTTCCCGCACAACACTCGGAGAGCCAATCAGCGCAACTTACGGAGGCAGCTCAGCGAATGACGATGCCGAAACATATGTTTAGACCAAAAAATGCAGTCTGAGTTGGGACATTAAGCAATGCAAAACGTCACGCTTGCATTGCTTAATGTCACAACTCAGACTGCGTTTTTTGGTCTAAACGTATGTTTCGGCATCGTCATTCGCTGAGCTGCCTCCGTAAGTTGCGCTGATTGGTTCTCCGAGTGTTGTGCGGGAAAGCAGACGCACGGGCGTTTTTTAGAATGTGAGTACTTAGCCTGGTTGGCGAGTTATTTGCATAAAAAGGCAGAACCATTGTTAGGCTCTCCGGCTGCTAGCCACGCCTTTTTATGCCTTTGTCGGGAGTGCCTCAGGGTTCAAACCTTGGCCCTTTTGTTGTTCATTGTTTTTATAAACGACCTGATGTTGTCCGCGAAACACTCTCCGGTATTCATGGTTGCTGATGATGTCAAGCTGTTTCGGGAGGTGAAATCATCACCGACTGCTCCTACACACTCTAAGAAATCCCTGCGCGTCTACTTACCCGCAAAACACTCAAAGAGTCAATCTCTGCGATCTACGAAACCAGCTCAGCGAATGATGAGCTGTTAAGACTTCAAAATGAAGTCTGCGCTGTGGCATTACGCAATGCAAGCGTCACGCTTGCATTGCGTAATGCCACAGCGCAGACTGCATTTTTAAGTCTTAACGATGTTCTACTTCATCATTCGCTGAGATGATTTCGTAGATCGCAGAAGATTGGCTCTTTGAGAAATTTTTATCAATACGAACGCCAAACAGACCCCGCTACTGGACCCCTGTCGTCTGCGTCGCTGCCCGCCGTAGACCCTGGCAAGTTCCTTGGCCTTATATCTTTACAGAAAGAGAGCTACGCTTTGTAATTTTTCAAGAAAAAACCGATCTGTGAAATACACCCTTGACGAAAAGATTAGATTGCTGCGTGCAGGCGTCGATTTTTACGGTCCATTTTAGACCGAGCCTGGTGACTTGAACCACCCTATATATATATTCAACGTAACTTTTCATTGATTTTGCGAATACAGCATGTTTTAAAAACCCCGAGTTCATAAGTTTTTATATTTTCCCCACAAATTTGTAGTTTTGAAAAACGCAATTTAAGCAGTATGTTGAATCAAGTATCAGCATGAAGTTAGGGACGTCAACGAATTAAGGCAGGCATATAAATTTTATTGTGTGTATTCTTGCAATTGTGTATTTTGTTGTATCGTGCTTTACCGAAAAAGCCTTCGAGCTGTTGGTAAGCGCGAGACAAAATAAGCATAGAAATGGAATTGAATAGCGTATTTTTAAGTTTTGCACAAAAGCTCCGTTCTCAACTGCCAGCGCTACTTATATTCAAATGTCTAAGGTCTTGCCTGCGGTAATATGTGGCACGCACAAAACGACATTACCTTCCCAAAAAATAAAAATAAAAAAAACCTGCGCGTGATATTATTTGCTGTGTCTCCAGTGGAGCGGCAACAATTCCTCGGGCAGCCGGCTGGGTCGGTCTCAGTAGCTAATCCTCGGGCTAGTTGAATCGGGCCCTTCCGGAGCACGCCTGTGGGTCTGTGTGGGCCGTGGGATCAGATGAACGCGCAGGGATTTGCTCCAGATTCACCGGTCATGGACTGGCTCCGGAATACCCGCAAGCAGGGTTCGAGAAAAAAAAAAAAGAGAGCTTATCTGATCGCGGTGTCTGGGATTACCGGTCTTTCCGGGCAGCGCCAAGGGCCGACTTGTTGTTTCGGCCGCCAAGTCTACGCACCCGGAACCGCGCAAAAAGGAAGTTACACGCGGGGAGCTCGGCGGTAAGCAGGCCTGTTTGCCTCAGCAAGGGGGTGCCGTAGCATCCCCACGGCTACAGTATATGCTCAGCTTGCGGAGCATGCATTGCTCGCATAAAGCGGCGCTGGCAGCTTCAGCGAGACTGTGGTGCCTATAAACTCCCTGTGACTCCCTTCGCTCTCCAAGCACACACGACGATTACGAATGATACTTTCCGTCTTCCGGGAACATCACAGGGGCACTTCTTCGGTCACGTCTTCGCTATGTGCTCGCAAACCGCGCAGCTTCTCGTTAGAGCTCTATTCTCGTGTACCGCCAAACCAAAACAATACCGGCACCACGTTTAACGCGCGTTGTTGCCAGATCTCACCGGAAGCCGAGACGCTGGTCGTTCAACTCAGCAGCCAAGTCAACAAAAAAGAGCAAATCCAAGAGTAAGGGGCGGGGCGTAGTTCTCCTCCCGCGGTGGTCGAAAGAGCGGGAGTTTCAAATGTGGAGAGGTTCTGACTCCGACTAAATTAGATCCTCTAACGTAAATATTGCTAAAAAATTTTTTTTCGCGGAACATTTGTTTTGTTACTTGCTTGTCCCAATTAGGCTGTTTAAAAAACACTTTTTTTACCAAGAGTAGAGGGTCACGTGACCTGGGGGGTCACATGACCTGGGGGCCACGTGACCTGGGGTCACGTGACCTCAAAGGAGGTCACGTGGCCGGGGGTCACGTGCTGGGGGTCACGACCTGGGGCCACGTGGCCTAGGGCGTCACATGACCTGGGGGTCACGTGACTTGGGGGGTCACGTGACCTTGGGGGTCTCGTGACCTTGCGGTTACGCCGACGGCGCTTAAGCCGGAAACGGGCGCCTAAGAGCTGCGCTCTAAAATGAAAGTCGGTTATGGTGGCGCCCTTGCACAACGGCTGCAAAGCGTCTATAATGAGCTTCATGCTCTCGGACTTGATCGTTCTTGAAATTCGGAGGTGCGTTTTCGGGTTTATTTTAATTCCCAAAGATGGAGTGTCTTTAGGTGTCAATTTCTGGTGTGGAACTAAACTATCGGCGTCTATCGGTGAAAACGTCGAAGAACACAAAAACACGGGCGTAGAAATTTTGAAACCTCCAGAAAACCAGGGGTGTGAATAGAATGCTTGGAAATTATCCCGATACCAGTAAGATATAACAACAAGATAAGTGAAGTTGTTCCGCAAAGGAAGAAGCAATCTCGCAAACAGCTCGATGCGGCCTGCGTTCCGACTCTAACGCACAGTAAAGATCTGGTTCAAGATTTGTTCCTGGAAATCTTGGAATTTTACTTTTCCAAAAACAACTTCGATTCGTTTTGTTTTTTCTCTCTTTTTTCTTCGCGTTTTTAATAAACGTAGCTCGGGAGCCATAGTTTTCTGGTTCGTTGGTTCATATCGAGAATACGGATCCGGTATGCGTTTAATCCCTTCGGTGACCGGCGACAAAGAAGAGAGCTAGCGGCACGATCAAAGGGTGCTTGTACTTGGGCAACTCGGAATTTCTTTCGCTTTATTATTGGTGCCCGTGGATTCAAACATCCGTCGAAGCGCCTTTTGTATCTATAGAACGTTTGCCTTTGTAATCACTTCGTCTTCGCACACTTCAAATCAGCTTACGCCCACATTTGCATTGGGGAACCGAATTGACTGCAGATCATTCGACCCCACTCCGGGACTGATTCAATGCAACCCTAATTGCCAGCTCCTCTGTTAACGCAGGCGCGATGTCGGCTTCGGGTCTAATTATTTCCGGATATTAAGTTACTCCTCCCGCATGATGACTCTATCGGAACTTAAACTGCACACAGGACAGCGTTCAGCATGCCGTGTTCGGCAGGCGATAGAAGCAAGTGCTTTCAGCCTACCTAGTTTTCCGAACCGAAAGTCAGGGCGCAAGCGAGCTGGTGAAGGTTACTAGAGATCACCAAGTTTTCTCTTGGTGTGCATTTCACTGCGCCGAGGTATTGAGGGAAATAAAGAGACGAGAGAGCGCAAGGGCATCAGAACGCAGAGTTCTGATTGGAATGATTAGTGGGGTAGACCCAAACCTAGCTACCTTTTGCGTCTCCACTGCACTCGTCGAACATGTTCGAAGGAAAAGGCAGCTAGCTTTAGGTCTACCTATCAGTCATTCCAATCACAAGGTGACCTTCGGACGTCCCTGCGCTTCCTCGTCTGGCTTTCTCCCCGAGTGTCTCGGCGCATGGGCCTCCTGCGTTGCCCAGGGGGTACTTTTGAAAAGCGACTCGAGCTCGGCAGAGCCTTATATGTAGAGAGTTTGGCCATTTGTTGGGAAGTAGAGGAGACAAATGAGGAGGCGCCATTGGCAGAAAGCGGGCTCGGCGTGTTCCAGGGCGTCTTCAGAAATTCGAATGTGGCCAACCAGAAGCCGCAAATAATGCCCTGGTGGTGGTCGTGAGAAACGAACTTAATAAGTGAGTCGAAGTAGCTCTCGGTGACTGAAATAATGGTGTACGTGATGTTTCAATCATGGTCATCCAAAATCATGGTGGAAGAGTGCGACTGGTGGAACAATCGACATGCATAATCCGTACGCCAAGCGCCGAGGGCCGGGAATTCGCCGTCCGAGTGGTCACACTCTGTCCGAGTCATAGAGTTATTATAATGTACGCTAGAGGTTAAACTGGCGCTAGTGTCTGTGCGACTTCCGTGATGCAAATTGAAGCAGGCAGCAACCAGTCTACATTTGCGGTGCTCCTGGGCATTCCTATGGAAAAACGCGCGTACAATTTGTCTCTTCGCAGGAAAATAACACGGAACACTTTAGATATTTAGGTCGTACCAAATTGTATGTACCTTGATTAACATTGTAAAAGTGTAATTACTTTAGTTAGCGCATTTTTCTTCACTAGTGAACGATGTTTAACTTCGCTATATTTCAATCCCAAATGTGTGTTCCGCAGCATGTATGAAAAAACAAGCGACGATTCAAAGGAAAATTACAATCGAAAGGAATATGGAGAGTGTTCAAGGCTCGCCAGCATTCCGGTGACGCTTATATATTGCCAATATGCCAGTCCTGTCACTATATGAAAATGACCCCGTCGTGCATGAGTGGATAAAAACATTCAAAACGTAAAAATTAAAGCCTGTGGGCTATGAAAGGTGTGTCTTTGTATTGTTTTCTCTGCCGGGCAGCTTTTATCGGGCACTTGTTCTCAAAGATTTCGATAGTGCTGGTGATATTTTGAACGTAGAAGTTCGCACAGAGCAGAAATAATAAAGCGGTACTTACTTATTTAAAATCGGAATATATTAAGTGGCCTTCAATTTATTTTGATCGTACATGCGCGGGGAGTCACTGATCCAGACGGCTGCGTAGTCTTGCGTCTCCCTTAATTTCCAGATGTCCTTCGCTAACAGTGTCCGACAGTGCACACGAATACTCGTACGAAGCCGTTTTAGCACCGTTTTTAATGCGATGAATTTGAAAGAAAAACGCCGTAACTGACCAATTATTGCGTCGGCCTGACTGAGAAATGTTCCAAGCTACCTTGTACGTAAAAATTATTCGCGATATTTGCTCTTATGATCGAGCGCAGGGAGAAAATGCACTCACTTTTTCCCATAGAAATGCATTACCGGAAGTTAATTTTGTACTGTTTGCGGTCTGATTCAATTTGCGTCAGCACAGTAGCGCCACTTGAACCTCTAGCGTACATTATAATAACTCTAAGGTCCAAGCGAAACAGAGTGTAGCGGCACAATTGTTTCTTACATATTTCTCCATGATCATGATCGAAACATCACGTGAACCCAATTTTCAACCATGAAGGGTTACTACACTTCACTCTTACACGCTTATTAAAACCATATATCAACATATACCTTTGATTAAAAAAGTTTCTCACTACCACCGCTAGGGGATTCTTTTAGGCTTCTGGTTGGCCAAGGGAGCATGCCAAGCCCACTTTCTGCGTCTGGTGCAAGCCTTAACTCTGCCCGCGCCTCCCATTCACCAAACTCTCTTTATACACGGCTCTGCTTATAGTTAACTTCAAATGTGGTTATTGAGATGTTTGATCATTCTGCAATGCTAAACTAGATGGCGGCCATCAGTCCCATTTTATGCTGTGTCCTCTTTCTTTATTTTTTTATGGGACGTTTTCGCTTTTTTATGTCCATACTAGCGACATAAAGTTTCTCTCATACGACGTTACACTCGTTATACGCTACGAATCATGTTTGTTATGTAACATGTGATTTTCCTAGTTGTTTTATTGCGCCCTTTAATTCTTCATTTTTTCATTATACTGAACGTATTCTTCACACTGCTGAATGTTGAACTAGCTGCTACATTGAGCCTTCTTTAGAGCGCAGCTCTTAGGCACTCGTTTCAGGCTTGAGCGGCGCCAACGTCGCCGTCGCCGTAACAGCGCATTGCATTATGGGACGTTTCCCATATTGACGTTTCACGTGACGTCACGAAGGTCACGAGGGTTCACGAGGGTCACGAGTGACGTCACCCTCGTGACGTGACACGGCGCCTACATTTGGTGCGAAATCTTTCCGCTAAATTTAGCGGACGATTCTCCCACTAAATTTAGCAGGTAATTTGCTTCGCTAAAGTTCGCGGCAAAATTTTGTCGTAATATTTAGCCTGGCAGTTTTTCTGTGACAAATTTAGGGGAAAATTTCTCCGCCAATTTGTTTCGTTAAATTAGCGGGAAAATTTTGTGCCAAATTTCTCGAGGAAGTTTCCCATCAAATTTAGAAGGAAATTGTTCTGCCCAGTTTAGGGGTAATCTTTTCCGCTAAATTCAGCAGGGAAATTTTCCCGTCAAATTTAGCGGTATTAATAGAAAAAGACTGCTGTTCAGACATTTTTCTATGTTTACAAATTTAGCGGGGAAAGATTTCCGCTAGACCTAGCGGGAAATTTCTGCGCCAAATTTAGCGGGGAATTTTCCGAAAAATCGTCCCACAATTTCCCGGTAAGTTCCACTCCTACCCTTCACCTTTCCCCTCAACCCTCCTCATCCTTCCTCCTCCTCAAGAGCTCAGCTATAATTCGGTATTAAAGAAAATTGTAAACGTCTTTCATTTTTTAATTTTATTTTTACTGAGTATGCCATGTTTTGCTGAATGTATTCTTTGCACTGATGACTGTTGAACTGGTGGGGGGTAGATACTTTGTCAGGCTTCACGCTTTTATCTCTGCCACCTGGCCGGAACACCCCCCCACACACACACACACACACACAAATAGACAAATAAATATTTCTACAGAGAGAGCTTTTTTATTGTTTATTTCCTCCAAACAAGCAGGAACAGAGGTAGAGAAATAAAGCTCTCATTTCAGCTTGACGAGGCCTCTACCTCCCCTTAAGGCGCGTTCGCAATGGCAGATGACAGCTGTCGCACGACAACTTCTGTCGCAAAAGCGACAGCGCAAGTCGCAAAAGCGACAGGTTTGGAGCGGTCACCTCAAGACCGATTTTGGCGATTGGCCTCAGGGTTGCCGGCGGCTGAACCAATCAGCAGTGCCTCAGAAGAAACGTGCTGAAAACCAGTGTGCCTCGCATTTGTTCCGTTCAACGCGTCGGTTCGCGGTAGCTGCCTTGGATACAAATCCAAGGAGGTCTCTGCGGCGGCTCTGGTCAGCGCTACTAAAGGGCAACTCCGCTTCATTTTTAACAGTTAGAAAACTATGCAGCCCTCTTCAGTATCATATAGGAAGGCCCCATGTCAAATATTACGATCTAATTCTGTCTATATACTTAATAAACTGGCCAGCAAACTTTCAAATGAGCCAAGTTGATGAAATCTGCCAACTCTAGCTTGCGACGTGAAACGCTATCGTCAGCGCAGTCAATGCCACAGAGTTGGAGCGGCCAACATTGAGCCACTTCGTCAGAGGCATGTCTACGTCATTCTCACGTTTTTTTTTACTTCCCAGAGCGAATTTGAACGATGACGTCATGAGTTTCTCCTCCCGGTGTTGGCTCAACGGCGTCCACGTGATCCCCGTAATTTGCGCTGCCCTGCGCGCTTCTCAGAGCTGTGACATAGAGTAATCTACACAAGGTAAAGAGCGGACACTGCCGTAGGCCCCAGCGTCCCGTATAACAACTAGCGCGCCAAACGGTCGATGAGAAAAGCTTACTCTTGATTCCGGTTCCGGTGGTTTCAGTTTCGGTTTCGTTTCCGGCGCTTTTTTTGCCGAGCTTGCTGTCGCGCGGCTTCTCTTACTTGATGGCACAAATGCTTCTGATTAGAGGCTTCACACCACGAAAGAGCAAAAATTATTGTCTTTACTGCTGTGAAATATTAAGATATCTATTCTTGTCATACTGCTTCCGTTTGTTTACGTGTTTACGAAGTATTTTCAGGCAACAACAAAAAGTGCTTCAGAATGATTTATTTTGAGGTCAATCATAAACAGACTTGAACAATTCAGAATCGCGAAGTATTCTTCATGAGGGCACACACATTCATATCAAGAAGAAACGTTACAAGAGTCCCACATTTACCATAGCATTTACCAACACTCCAAACCAGAACTTTCCAGTGATGCTAAACGGTTTGATTGAATTAATCATTGGTTGTCACAATGCTGAGCAGTTTCAGTAATGTGGACATGTGGCCATAGCTATCATTAACAAGTACTGTAAGCGACTTTATTGTTGCGAGCTCGACATTTAGCGATGTGCCAGTTTCGGGAATATTTCGCGGGCACAAACTTTCACCACCGTGAGTGACATTGCATGTATTCATGTCCATAGGGCAACTTATTCACGTTACCAATTTCTTGTGAACTTGATCAAATCGCGATATTTGCGAAAATTAGGTCCACGCGAAGATTAGGTCGTTTACGCTATTAGAGCACAGCCTAGACTGCACAGAATTCAAAGAAGCAGATTCAATGTCAATATACAGTACACTATTTGGAGTAGCCTAACACTTCTCGTAGGCTAACAAAAAGGACCTCATACAGACCCAGGGAATATTCAACATTCCCATCCATATTCAACACAATGAGTGTACAGCAGAAAATATAGCAATGCTAGTACAGGGCCTGTGGGAAATTACAGCAAGAACAGGCAGCTAAGGTCAAACCACCTAACAGTGTTAGGTAATAAAAATATACAAAAATCTGTTACCAAAGTAATCACACAACATTTGGTCAATATACAAGGCACATTGATTAAAACATTAACATATCGGACATGTTCGGCATATACTCCACGCACGCACCCATCAAAGATCACTTTGCTACAAAACGTCCTCATCCCGTATATAAAAAAACTATGTCCTGCATTATAAAGTTGCAAAAAAGCCAGAAATATAATCGGCATGCAAACTGCACAACCCAATTAAAATCGTTTTTCATAGGCGCCTGAAACACCATACCATACTAAGCTTTGAACTTGTCGAGTTGAGCGCCAGCAACAGAAGAATGAAACCGAACTTTTTCCAAGTTTCGATTAATAAAGCGCACATGCCAGCACAACCGCACCCTGCAAAACATCTTCAAAAACCTCCGCTGACACTCCTCGGAGCATAAATGCAAAAAACCAATACGCGACAGATGGTGATACAAAACATCACAGACATTGCGCAGGTGTGCTACGCTTTCTATAACACACATAAAGTGAGATTCCAGGCTCTGAATGTAAGTGAAAGTAGCCTCCGAAGGCACAGTTAAGTTGCCGAACATCTTTCCTGGAATATGAAAGGCTTTAAGCATCGTAAAATACTGGTGGGGCCAGTTCAAGTTGTCAGACCCTTCCCTCAGTGACCCAGAACAGAGACAACCCTGTGAACTTTTTTCCAGGAACAGCTTGATTAGAAATCCTGCAACATAATAGGTGGCAGAGTCGTCTATTATGTTAGAGTCTTTACTTGATGCAAGTTCCGAAATATCGTCCAATGGAGGGAAGTCGTCCACGGGGGCACATTCCACGGCATCAGCGATTGAGGTTGTCTCTAGTGAAAACGGGGACATCTCCTGAAGGAGGTTAGTGTTGTCATCTTCAACATTTCCCTTTTCCGAGAGTTTTAGGAGCTTCCTAATCCCAATGTGCTTCAGTCCACAAGTAAACTGATACACATTAGGATTGGTGTTGCAGCCGTGTTGTTGCCTCATCTGCCCGAAAATATTTTCGAGGGCATCTTGCTGCAGTCGCCGTGTCAAAAGAAAGCTGAAGTTATATTTCTCAGAAATATCCTCCCAGAGCATGAGGACGGCCCTGATAGTAACCTGCCACCCAGTGACTGTTTGTGGCTGCCGTCTACCCTCAAACTTCCAGGCTGCCACCCATGGAAGTTGGTTGCAAAGGAAATCAACGATTTCAGTGTCGCCCTTTCTAATCGCATAGCGTAACTTTTGTTCAGATTTTTTTGGTCTCGAGCTGTTAAGACAGTCAAAAAGTTTGTCCATGCGGTCACAAAAGTATGCCGTGGACATGGCCGCCTCAGGGAGCTGTCTGGCATACACAAGAGCTAAAAGTGCAACGCATACTGATGAACTGAGGACCTGAGTCGCACGTTTCACCTTCATGTTACTGAAAGGTTTCTGGTAAATATGCCGGTCTGTCAGTTTCGGGGCTAATCGTAGTCGCATCTCGTGCGTGGAGTGGTAAAGTTGCACAATGTAGTTCCAGTCTACAGTTTCACTCCCGATGTGAAGCTTGTGGGCTTGCAGGTTGTTACGGGTGGTCTTTATCAGGTGCGGGACATCAAAAATAAAATAGACACTTTCATTTCTTACTTTGAAGAATGGCTGCTCAACAGACACTCCAAGTTGATGCGCCAAACTTACGTTGGAGGCACCCTGGTCACAGACCACTGCTTTGATAGTAATGCCAATGTCCTTCAGCTGCTCAATCAATGACATAAACGGGAACGGGGATTACCGGTCATGCAATAAAGCCCGACCTGTGTGCAAGCCATCCGAACAACAGCGGTCACGCACTAGGGACCCGTCACGGGACAGCGGGGCTGGTCCCGCTGTCCCGTGACTGTATGTCATGGAATGTAATAAGATTAATTACTACAACTACTTCCACTCGGAATGTTCTCATTAGAGTATTTGATTAATTGCCACAAAATATAATTGAACGTCGATCCAAAAGAAACCATTAATTTTCATGTCATCTTTGTGTAACGTGATTATTGCGGCTCGTCGTTTTATTTAGTGTGCCAATTTTAACAAACGTAATAGAGTGGCTCTAAGCATTAGTCTGAGTAAATACACGTAAATCTAAGAAATAATAGGTTCAGGCAATCCAATTAAGTAAAATATGCAAATCATATTCGCTTAAATAGCCTCAAGGAAGAGTCATAAAACGATTACAGCTTTGCTCTTGTCAGTCAACTCATGGAGGAATGATGAAATCCCCAAAGTTGAAAAAAGAAGAAAAAAAAACGGATGTTTGTTGCATTGAACACATTGCAACTTTTTTTTTTGACTCGTGCGGTCACGTTTTCTTATAATCTTGAAACATACGAACTGGGACATAACTTGAACAAGAAAGAAAAACCAAGCAAGAAAGACATCCAAAAAGAGGGGTCATATCTAAAATTCCCTAAAAGTTAAACTAAATAAATCCCGAACTTAACGTTGAGGATTTCAACTTTAAAGGGGCACTCAAGCGGTTTTTGGAGAAGCTACTTTTTGGTGCGATGGAGTTAAGGAAGTGTCAGTGAATGAGTATCTTCAGTTTTAGAAGGCAGAACCGCCTAATAATCACGCAGGAATAAAATACGTGCGGACTCATTCTCTGTACTTGCGAGGACCAATGAAATTATCGTATGTTTGAAAATTTTGGCGGCCTTTTAAAGTTTCGCTAAAGAAACAATTTTCAGTTCATTTAGATATGTTGTGCATGATAATTTCACAAGACGTAAAATATTTCTAGTATAGAATACGCGATACTGCAATTATCGTTTCACAAACAAGGGGCCACGTTTTCTCCTTGCCTTCCTCCGCGGGGGTGAATTTCCCGTTCCCCCGGGATGCGCGGAAGCGCACGTATCTGCGCGCGTTGCAGGCCGGTGGTGCCGGTCACGGGCCGGCCAGCCGGCTCCTTCTATCCGCAAACATCGCGTCGGTGGTGATCGTCGACGTGGACGGCGTGGTGAAAGCTCATCGTTCCGCGTAAAAGCGCTATCCTTGACTGTGAATTTTCGTCGTGTGTCGCTATGATAACCCAGCACGTACTAGAAGGGAAGATCCACCTACTCGTGCGGCGATGTCGTGGCGGCACTCTCAAGACAGCAGAAACGCCCGTGCCGTCGTGTTTGGTTACTTCGACTACAGTGGTGCTTTCTAAGCATTTGTGTCCTCGAACATCACCCGGATTTCTTATTTGGCGCATTTCATGCGTGTGCTCAAGTTCAAGGTATTACTGGCGCGTACCGTATAAAGGATGCGAATTTTCACGCGTTTTCATCACCGGAGAAAAGTGATTAGTGTTAGCAATCCTGAACGCTCGAAACGATCTATCTGATCACGAAATCATATTTCTGCGTTGCCATATCGCTGCTAAGATTACATTGTCTTTTATAATCGTAGAAAAGGCGTGTGGCGATATTTGTACTATTGCAATGTCGTGTATTAGAGTCGTGATCGTCCAAGACGGCGTACTGCATCTTTT